>JBBJLS010000039.1:3574687-3617506 GCA_037577275.1 Bryconaethiops microstoma | reverse complement strand
TATAAGATATTTTGTTTTGATCCCTTCACCCCTACCCCCACCCCCCTTTCCGTCACTTCGCCATAAACATGGATGCCATCCGTTTCGTGAAATATGGATTTGTTCCGTATTTGAAAGATAAAAGAAGGAAATATGCAATTGTTCCGCACTGAACTGATATGGAACACACTTTGTTACGTATTTTTGCAGCACACAGCTAGCAACCACACCCCCCCCAACCCAGTGCACCCAACCCCACATTAAAAATGCCTCCGCCGACACCCCTGCATGCATAGGTAGATATTTCAGACCCTGCACACTGTTTCTTCTTTGACCCACAATACTGGCCAATTTTTTTTTTTACCATTATAGAGCAGTGTGCATCAAAGAATTCACGTCTACACTGTTTAATAATAACCCTCTTGGTGGCTGTAACACTGCACCACGCTGAAGCAGGTAAACAACTCCCAAGGAGAGTTACTAAAAGTGATACTTTTACAACCTGTTTCTCAGGAATAAGAAAAAATTAAAGTGCAATCCGACCTACGCAGCAGCCCGGACAGTCTAACTAAGCCTTTCCAAATGAACAATGAGAGAAGTCCATAAAAACTAAAAACATGCTATAGATGTCATAAAATATCAAATAGATTTCAATTTTGTCACACGAATATTCATTGTTCTTCGACTGACACTCTTACTGTCTTTTCAATATCTTCTTCATATTGATTCATTTATTTTTATGACAAAGTTATCGCTTAGTAAAAGTCTGCATCACACAACATAGAAATGTAATGAATTGATTTTGTTTGTACCTTTTTAAGTGACTTATTTAGAGCATGGATTTTGGATGAAACCAAAAAGAAAATTATTGATAAACATCATTAATTAATTAAATCTCTGTTCATTATGTAAAACCTTTTACATACCATTCAGTATATCTAAGGGCAGTTTGCACCTCTGCCAGAAGGGGCACAAAAAACCCTTCAGACTATATTAACACTAATAACGCGAACATACAGTGAAGTGACCATTTGTCAAACGTGAACACACTTTCTCTGCATTTAACCCATTCACCAAGTGAAGCAGCAGGCAGCCAGTAACACAGCGCCCGGAGAGCGGTGTGTGAGGACGGTACCTTGTTCAAGAGTACCTCCGTGGTGCCACTAGCAGTCCTGGAATTTGAGCCCGCAACCTTCTGGTTACAGGGGCAACTGCCTAACCACTAGGCCACCAGCTGCCCCAATATATTAACACTATACACACACAGAGTGAGAGAGTTTCAACTGTGAGACAATGATGCACTTTTAGAACAGATGTCATGTATTTTGCAGTGTTTCTCCTAACCAGTTTAAAAAAATTATAGAATTTTTTGCCATTACAGCTCAGTGAAAATATTTAATCTTCCTCCTTGTCTTCTTCATGTGGGTGTTTAAGAAAAAAAGCATAATTGCAGCCACAGTTTCATTTGTAAAAACCTCATCAGTATGAAAAGACCTTATGACAAACATTAAACTGACATCCAGAATGAAAAAACACCGGTTGTCATGGCATTTTCCCATTTTTAGCTTGTCGCTGTCACACACAGAGCTTGTCGCTGTTGTGGGTGCGACCTTAGAGAAGCTAAATGGAGTTTCAGATTAAAAAAAAAAAAAAAGAATCGATTTCTCGGCCATTGTTATTCAAAGCAGTTAAACAGTAATTCCAGTCCTAGCCTCAGTCAGTTACACTATGGGGTAGGTTATACTCTCTCTGGGTGACTGTACAGGGTATTTGGAGGAAATTTAATTGAGTAATTTAGGAATTGAATCTAAACATGCCAGAGACAGTTTGACATGCACAAAATAGTATTTTTCAAAGGGTGATTCAAAGCAAAATGTAAAGAAATGAGAGACACACCTATATTATGATTAAAAAAAATAATATTAGAAAAAATAACAACAGAGCTTATTCTATGGCTTCATTCCAGATAACTTATCGTATCATTTTTTGGATGAATGCATTTCCAAAAAACATTACAAACTAGTCTAATTGCCTAATTGTTGATGCATTGTGTTTCACTGTTTTAATTAGGAGCTTAGTGCCCCATGGCTTTACTTTTGTTGCAGCTTTGGTATACACTGATGGTGCAGCAGTCGAACACCATTTGCATATATGAATATGTATATCGTGCAGAAGGGCTCGCTTAGCCATTCATCCTGCAGGACTGTCTGGTAGGAAAACACGAATAAAATGAAGTAAAATAAAATCAAATATCTTGCTATGCTAAAGTATTAAGATTGCCTTTCAATGGAATACTTTTGTGCAAATAATGTATATACTAACAAACAGGCAGCACTTATAATATAAATATTAGGGCTGCACAATCGCCTGTTAATCATTATCGCAATATCCATCTCTGCTCTATTGACATCGCACAAGGCTCTAACCAATCACAGTGATTCTGAGAGGGTAACCAATCACGGCTCTGGGTGAATGTTACTGGGATTATAATAAGTCAAAATGTTCATGTAATTCGACAAAAGTCCATTTTTTTTTTCCCCGTCTTTAACCGTTCAATGCACTGACTGGCTGAGGCATTTTTCAAGGGCTCATATTTGCTACAGTTGCAATATGTAGCAGTACAGTCACAAAACTAATATTCAGTATCGTTCAGCCAAAATGAATATTAATACAAGTTGCAGCTGCTAGTTTACCTAGGATGGAGAGTCACACCTAAGTTAGAATTTAGACATTCTCAATGGCCAAAGCTCTTCTACTTTTCCTCTTTGATTACATAAATGCCCGTGTGGGAGAATCCATTTGAGGAAATCAGCAATGCAGAATTTTCCTTAAAATGTACAAAGTCTCTTTTGCATCCATTCCTTTAGTTCTCGGGACTTCTAGGTTTGTGGCGTTTTCAGTCGCTTTTGAGGTGTCTCAGAAAGGTAAAGCCACAGTCTTGGAAATGAGCTGCTAAAGCTTGTGTGCGTCAGCCTGCCCTTGAGCCCAGCTGACACATGAATGAGCTGAAGCTTTCATGAAGAAAGGCAGCAGAGCTTGAAGAGCCTTAGACAAAGCTCCAACTCTGAATCCCTCTACGGCTAGGCACAACAATCGCCGAAATTGTCTCAAACTTTCTCTTTGATTTCCCATTCACGGAACTTAATCCGCCACTAAAAGAGGAAGGCAAGAGTTTTATTTTAATAGGGCCAGTCTTTAGACTCTCACCAAGAAGTGGAGGGGAGGAATGAAGAAAAAAAAAAAAAAGGAAGGTTTTAAAAACCGTCACCTCGGTATTTTCCTCTGAAAAGAATTCGCAGCAGGTGCTGACAATGGTCAGTGTGGACCGCACTTAAAAGGAAGTAGAACAATGGGTGGTGTACAACACACTTAGAGGACCTTAACTCACATCTCTAGAGACTCTCCACTACTATTTAGCACGACTTGGATGGCCTCTAGGTTTCTGAGGCTATGTTTCTCCTTAAGGGCAGACATTAACAGACATGGCCTTGGAGATCAGACACAAAAATCAATGGCTTGAGGGTCCTGTAATGGTTCTGTTCATCGATTGCTTGTGGCTGATGAAAACGCGGCAGCCCAAAGGCTTGGTTCAGATTAATGCGGCAGAGGTGAGCGAAATAAACCAAGGCACAGTGAGAAAATGCCAGCATAGCTGTAGGACGTGATAGAACATTCTCTGCCGTGGACCAGCAGAATGCTCTTCCTCTGAGTCAGGACTGACACATGGTACTGTAGGAGTGACCCAACAGGAGGCGGCTTTGTGCCAGAACAGCTCTGAGTAGAAGTTGCCAGTTACCCTCAGTTCAAGAGAGGCTTTTGCTCCCTTATATTCCTTGAACAATCAGTAGCTTTTTAAATAAGCAGTGACATATAACCTAATCATAAACAACTATTTAAAGGCAATTTGATTCGGATTCACAATACATACAATATGGACAAATTAAATTCATTATTTAATTTTGGGTATAATAATGTGATTAATCCCGATTTAAAATTTAAATTGTTGCCCAGCATTGATATATATATATATATATATACATATACATATATATACATATATATATATATATATATATATATATACACATATATTGTGTGTGTGTGGTGTGTATATTGACACATATACATAGTGACTAAAAATAAGTGGACAACTGACCATCACACTTGGTATGCACATTCCATTCCAAAACTATGTGCAACTACATGGAGCTGTGAGTTTGTCTGTAGGTGTTTGGGCCCATTCAGTCAATAGAGCATTGTGTGGCACTCCTCCACGTATCAAGCCATGCCTTGGTAACAGTCCAGGCTAATAAGCCTGCATAGAAAGCTACTAAACAGAGTAAAGTTCAAATAAAGGTAAAATATAAGTGGAAAGGATGTCCTTACAAGAGAAAGAAGTATCGCAGGCAGTCAGTAGGACATTGTGTATCTGGATCAATGGAGACACACAGTCAGAGGACAGGTAAAGCACGCCTATGAGCTTCTTCATGATGACGTATGCAGAGCTGTCCTAATGGTGAAGGTTAATCGGCAGTCTGCCCCTCCTCCTCCACATTATAGCATGTTTACTGGGCAACGGCATCATAGGACGACTGTTAATCCATTTAGCCTAATCAACTTAAGCTCTGCAACTGCTGGGACCTCTCTTAAAGACACAGTGCACAGAAACACCTCTTGTTCCATTTTGCACTTTCCACAGACCGCAGTTTACCTCAGAACCAAATCCCAAAGAGCAGAGGTGAAAAGTACATCAGTAAGAGTACCTCTGTCCTGTATTTAAGTACTATTTGGATGATATGTTAATCTGAGTGATTTTTTTGTGAAAGTGAATTAATGATGAAGGCAGCTTTCATGCATTTGAATGTTACATTATGCAAAATCAATATATCCATATATACATATATATAAATATATATATAAATATATATATGTGTGTGTGTGTGTACACACGTGTTTAAACAAAATTATTTTTATACACTCTCTAGGTATGTTTAAATATAAAGGGTTTATTCAACTATATAATTTTGTTACATACTTCTGTAATTAATGAGTCAATTTCTTGCTTTTAAAAACACACAATTTTAATTAACATACAATTTCTCTGTATTGTTTCCACCACTAAAAAAAGCACCGGAGGTGAAAAGTAAAAACTGTGCTTCTTTTGGCTTGTTTGTGTCGTGTCTGTTTGGAGCCTAGACTAAACAAAGCCAGTTTAGAAAGTCAGAACAGGTCTTGTGTGTATCTTTGCACGTCCTTTGTTTTTGTCACTCTTCTCTTGGAGAAACAATGGATGTGTAATTGTTGTCGCCGACACAAAAAGGAAAACTGCAGAGCAACCAATAAAGCCAAACCACAGCCGAACAACGCCAGGCCTAATAAAGTCCACTTGGCAGCATTCATTACTTAACACCTCCTTAAATTAGCTTGGGCGAAGGAGATAAGGAGAGATGGAGAGTCCATTTAACTGTGTCTTTAGTCAAAATAAGAAAGATAGAGAGTGAGGTTGAGAGGGAAAGTGAGAAATCTGTGCCCAGGGCACAACAAATTTACAAAACTGTCTTTAGAGACTTTAATATACAGCAAGTGTGCAGTCGGTGTATTGTTATGTGATTATTTTCGTCCTGTGGTAAAATCTGATATAGAACACAATGCATGTAATCTTATCTGGTACTGTTTATACACTGTGATACACTTGTTTGAGTAGTGATGTACACTAGCGTTTTATTAATCACCAGTCATATTAATAACTTATTCAATAACACAGTATAGACTGAAATACTATAATCTAAGTATTTATTACGTTTGTGTTTTAAATACATTGTGGATTATTAAATGATAAATAATACAGTTTTTATTTATTTATTGATAGTAATAAATACATAATTACTGTAGGTTATTGTGATTACCACACACATACTATGACGCATGCTAATTTTACCTTCATTCTCAAATCTTCAGAGCTATCCTAATCTCTGGATAAAATCTGAAAACATCAATATCTCAAATTTTTACAGCTTTGTACAAATGATAGCAGAATAGCAGAATCATAAAAGAATTCATTCATAGCTGTAAAATACGTAACATAGCTATAAAAACAATATTTTATTGAAAACAGTGACTTCAAACCGTTTGAACGCTAGTGTATTTTTATACTGAGTAAAATGTTTCCCTCTCAGACGTAACATACAGCTTTAAAAGGAAACAGTTTGTAAAAAAAAATGTCTTCGAAGAAAAAAAAGTGGCCTATTTATTTCAGAGTATCACACAAGATAGTCCCCAGAAGCCACTCTGGTTATTTCTGTAATATACCACCAGGGAAACGAGTCACACGTACATCATAACGGCTAAAACTAATAAGGCAGCTACTCTACACTCAGGCAGCAAAGCTGAAAAGATAAGACAACAATTAAGGTTCTAAAAAAAGGTCATTTGTTTTGATGAGACTACTTAAGGGCTGGTTACTTATAGGGCTGGTTTCCTGAACAGGGATTAGGCCTTGTACCAGACTAAGAGCTGAAAATGTTTTGAATGAAGATTCTCTACTGAGTCCAGGCCTATTCCTGCATTTATGGGACCAAGCCATAAACACGTAAGTATATTTATATTTCCTTTCATATAATCTATTCTGTGAATAACTTTATTTATTGAGCAACATTTTGTTTTTGGTACCCAAATATACCCCTTTATCTAAGGTAGGCTGGACCAAAACAAAGAAAATGACAAAAGTACTACTTCATTCAGACCGGATACAATATGACAACAGGTTTTATTAACTGAACTAGTTTGTTATGAGGTGCTGATTTTTGAAAAATCATTCTAGTCTTTATGTTTTTTGTAATGTCCTACTTATAAACAAGCTATAGGGAACGGTACCCAAACTGTCTCGGATACTGTAGAAATTCCCACATCCTCATCAAATGTACACTATTCAAGTATTATGTCTAAAATATGTCAAATAGAGCATAAAGCATGGTTTTGTTTATATTAGCCATTTAGTTATGATCAGATTTGCTAACGTTTTAAAAGTGCATATGCCTACAGTATCTAAAGCTGTTAAATAAAATAAAAACGGACTAGTGCTATTCGTGAAACTAGGGAAGCCTCTTAACTCTCTAAAGTGCTCTTTGGAAAAGCCTCACCTCTCTCTCTTTCTCTCTTTCTCTCTCTCTCTCTTACAGAAAGAGATAGAGAACAGGAGCAATTACTGCAGGAGGCTAATGGCTCCATTTAGACCAAACATCTGCAAACCAACAACTGCACCCTCAGCGTTTGCGGCAAAAAAAGGCCCCGGCTGATGGATGCCTTAATGGCCCATTTCCATTTGGAGTATGAGGGACAGGCAGGTGAACGCATTTGCCCACACCTAGGTGTTGTGAGGCGTTTCAGCGAGGGCTTTGTTGTGCCAGGTGGCGGAGGGAGGGAAAAAAAAGGGAACACACAAAAAGGACTTTGTTCTTTGGGATGTCAACAATGCTTTGTTCAACTCTGTCAATGCTGGAGGGACTTCAAAAGCTCCTTTTAAAGGTTATCTGTCCTGGATCAAGCTTTGGGACAAATGTTTTTGTAGGATGATTAAAGAATTATTAGCTTAAACAGAGACCAAACTGCACTCAGTTGCTTGAATAAAACGTCTAAGCTGCTGCTGGCTTGTATGCAGTGAAACTATATTCTCAAACTCTCCATGAAACAGATATGGTTCGTTTTACTTTTATTCTCAGTAGAGTGAAGCACTGATATTTTATTCTGCTACATTTTGCACACAGTACAGATCTTGCTTCTATTTGTAATGTAATATTTTAATACCTTAGGTTAACCTTGCCTAGTTTCTCATTAATTTAATTTTAATTATTCCATAGCTTAATTGCACAGTCTTATTGGTCGACTCAGGGGCTCATTTCACAACATGTTGGTATAACTATGTACAGTTTGGGGAAGAACCTTTTCTATTCCAGCATGACTGTGTCCCAGTGCACAAAGCGAGCTCCATAAAGACGTGGCTGGATGAGTTCAGTGTGGAAGAACTTGACTGTCCCACACACAGCCCTGACCTCAACCCCATCCAGCAGCTTTGGGATGAACTGGAACGGAGATTGCGAGTCAGGCCTTCTTGTCCAACATCAGTATCTGACCTCATAAATGCTCTACAGAATGAATGAGCAGAAATTCCCACAGAAACTCCAAACTTTAGTGGAAAGCCTTTTAAGATGTGTATAAGCTGTTATAGCTGCAAAGAGAGACCAACTCCATATTAAAGTCTATGCATTTGAACGCAATGTCATTAAAGTCCCTGTTGGTGTAATGGTCAGGTGTCCCAGTACTTTTGTCCATATAGAGTATGTGATAAGCAAGAAATCTTGAATGTTGAATCTAGCTTGATACTGAAATGCCTTATGAAATAAACACCACACCAATAAATTATTTGAGTTTACAGTATTAGCAGCTCTCCCAAAGGACTAAGAAATAAAATCAAAGTCACTTCAGTAGCAGATGATGAGAAAGTGGTAGAAGATGAATCAGGGTAAATTAAGAACACACACACCCACACACACCAGATTAAGTCTCAGCTGACTGAGGAGCTCAGGTCTGACGTCGTGACGTCACTGCGAGAGGAGACCTGAGGGGTAGACCCAGATGAGACGTGACAGAACCGAGTCTGGGTGGTAAAGTCTTTCATATTTATCATGTCATTTATTATATTTATCCATATGTACGTGGTCTCTACAGCACAACAGCATCTCAGAAACAGCCAGGAGTGGAGTTACCTCAGACACAGGCAGGTCTCTATTCCACACAGGTCCCGAGCTCCTCGGAGGGGTGTGGGCATCACGGCCCCCCGTCCACACGGCCCCGGCCCGCAGCGGCCCTTCCTGGAGCAGAGAGCGGTCTCTCGCCCATGACTGCGGTCCTGGGCCGAGTTGAAGGACGCCAGTGGCAGTCTGTTCCCCGGTAATAGCCCTGCGGTCCTCTGTTTACAGTCTGCAGCTGGAGCAGCCCTAGGAAACTCTGTGGCGCCATCTGCGTCCCTCAGGCTCTTCCCGCGCCAAGCAGACCCTGCGCCCTGATTGGCTAACGAAGTCCCGCCTTCAGTGTTATGATTGGCCAGTTGCTCAAACTCGCAGGCAGTGAGGTGAATAACAACATCCATCACTGGATTACAAAACACGCCCCAAAATTAACACAACCGCCACAAGACACGTCCTCTATAATGGACATTGCCATCAGAAAACACGCCCCCAAACTAATAAACAGCTACAAGACACACCCTCACAGACGGAATAGCTCTCACAAACACATCCCCCAAATTAACATAACCGCTACAAGTGCAAAGGAAAGAGCGGCAAAAGCAATAAAATAAAAGCTATAATACAACAGTACATTATAAAAAGTACACTGTACAAATTGCCATAACTATTACAAGAAATGCCCCCAAATTAACATAGCAAGACACGCCCCAAAACAGACACAGACCGCACAAAACACGCCCCTAAAATAACATAACGGTTAGAAGCCTCGCCTTCAGTGGAAATAACCATGTACATTTACGGCATTTAGCAGACGTTTTTTTATCCAAAGCGACTCTTACCCCCTAACTACAGGGGACAGTCTCCCATTTGAGGTTAAGGGTCTTGCTCAGGAACCCGGTGGTGGTATGTTGAAGGTAGGATTTGAACCCATGACCTCTCGGTCCAAGGGGCAAGTATATGTATACATGTGTAAACGTCTGTATCAATCCATCTACCTACGCACACGCGCTCACACACACACACACACACACGCGCTCACTCACTCACTTACTCACTCACTCACTCACTCACAACGTCACATTTAACACTCACATATAACACTTATACTTGATCTTAATGTCTGTAAAAGATTCTTCCTTGTGGAAGATAAAAGCAAACTGGAAGCAGAATACTGGAAGCAGAAACACCAGATAATCTGTGGAGCAGAGTGATGTATAGAGTAAATAATCATTCCTCCTGTGTACGATTGAGGCTAATACAACTTAAGGTCATCCACCGGAGATATATATATGTACATATATATATACACACACAAACACACACACACACACACATATATGTACACCATACATACATGCAATAATATCTACTTGTTCATGAGTGAAAGACCCAGCTGTTTGTGGAATTCCAAAAATAGTCTTTTCTGCAGGTGGTTCTGAAGTTATATTATGTGCCAAGATTCTGAAAACAGAAAACCGAACTGAGAATTTGTGGCATGACCAAAACATGTGCATCAAATCCCAGTTTGCTTTTATCTTACACAAGGAAGAATCTTTTACAGACATTAAGATCAAGTATAAGTGTTGTGACATTTTGACTGTACAGAAGCTTCCAAAATATTGTCTGTGATGATCATTTTTAAGGACTATGAGTAGAAGCAAATTGTGGAAATATCTGAACAAGTTATATTCGAGTAAGTTATATTTTGGTTTAAGAGCTGTGAGGCTTGAGAACACGTCTTCATCATATAGGTGACAACCTAACCTAAAGAATGATTTTGGTAGGAAAATGGGAAGATATAGAAACAGATATGAAAATTGTGGTAAGACATTCATTTTTACACAGTTTATTCTTCCAGTAAATGTTAAATTGAAACCCCCAGCTCCTCAGGTCTGATTTGAAATGGTCAAGAAGAGGTTCAAAATTCTCCTCATAAAGGTTATTAAAGGCCTGTGTCATTCTAATCCCCAGATATTTTAGACTTGATTCTGTTGTTCTGAATGGTGTTATGTGTTTTTTTTTCTAGCAAATTCATTCACAGGTAATAACAGATGCTTTAGGGTTTGTATAAAACAGCCTAATCCAGTTCATACATTTTTGCCAAATACCAAATTTCTACATAAATATGAGGTGACACAGGGACCAAATTTCTTTAGTCATTCACCAATATTAAAGAATAAGAGGTGTGAATACACCACACACACACACACACACACACACAAACGTGTACACACACACACACACACACACACACACAAACAAAAGTGTGTTAACCTTCATAAAGCAAGTGGTTCTGAAAAGTAGCTGAATGCCTGAAAATGCTGATATCCACTGTTAGGAAGTTTAAAACAACCAGAGCTGTAGTAAACTTGTTCTGGAAGAGGCTACATATTGATTTGGCACTTACACACAATGACACAGACTTTATATTCGCATATTTGTATATATATATTTTTTTTAAATATTATTCTGTTTTTCATTTATTTTTGGAGGCCTCCTAATTTCTTAATACAAATATTAAGGTACAGTATGTAATTGGTCTGTTAAGTCCAATTTTATTGTCAGAATAATGGGTAAATTACTTGAGTACTATTGCAGTTGACAGTCCTACTTGGCATTCTAAAATAGTAAAAAGTATTACCTGTACCTATTGGGTGACTGTCTTTGTGTAACAAACAATTCATGAAAACAGCAAAGGTTTCAGTTTATATGACTTCTTGCATACCTAACCACACACACATTATGCACACACACACACACACACACACACACACACACACACACAAACTTCATTCATCTTTCTGTATATATCTCCACATCTGGGTTGAATGCAGAGAAGAATGCCACACTGTTCACACTGTGTGGTGTTGAGGCGCATGACAAAAATGCCCACTTTACTCTTTACTTTACACATCTAACCACAGAATACTTTGGTGCTGAGAATGCTCCTACTTTAACAATATAGTGGCCAGATCTGGAGATACAGACTCACTCAGCCTGCCTCCCCTGCTCGTGACTTTTGTAATCACATTAGATTATTCTGACTCATCAGCACACCATATGTAATCGCCTGCAGTGCAGTTACTTTACCACAGTCAATTTCTCAGAAAAGTGCACGTACACACACACACACACAAACACAAACACACACATACACACACAAAATACAAGCACGCACACAGTACACAAGCACACAGTTCAGTGAGGATAAAATCTAAGTGAATGGAACAGTCATTACAGAGATTTAAGGAGAAGAAACAGACGTAACTGTGGTTAAGATTAGATACGATAAGATAAACCTTTATTAGTCCCACAAGTGGGAAAGGGACCAAACAAGAGTTACTTTACATTCTGTTTAAAACTGAGAGGAAGGTCACTCATGAAATAAGTATTTCTACATTTGTGATCAAGCTCACTAGAATCAATGACTTTTTTGTTTGTTTTTGGAAACAAATGTTAGGTCATACTTTGGATTAGGACTGTCATGATAATTAAAATTGAACAGTTACATTATTGATAACTTGTCACTACTTGTCAATAAGAAAAAAATAGTTATTTAACTGAAATCAATAAATCAATAAAAATTTTAACAGAAACCTGTATTGACATGGCATGGCAGATTTTTATGTGACTAAAGCATCAAATATTTATTTGACTTTTTACAAACCACTAGAGCGTTCAGGAACTGAAGTGATCGTCTACTACGTCCATGCGTTTCACTGGAGCATGAATAGTAGGCGATATAGTCCAATTTCTTTAGTAATTCATTAACATTAGAAGATAAGCAGTGGGCATAAACAAAACATATGTAAAGGGATTAAAGGACACACAAACGAAGTGAGAAAAGTATGGTGACGTCATGAAGTGGGCGCATGTTTATTTTGCACCCATGCACAGTGAGAATGTTTAGAGATGGTTATTTTTTCTTGCCAAATACTTGTATTTATGCATTTTAAATGAAGTCTTATGAAAAGCCTCCTAATTTCTTAGCACAAATATTAAGTCTCAGTTTGTAACTGGTCTGTTAAGTCAAAATAATAGGTAAATGACTTGATTGCTATTACGGTTGACGTTTCTGATGAAACGGTGAGGAATGGTGGAAATGTGGTTAGTAGATGCTCACCGGTTGCGCGTGCGTGGGGTCCGAGAGCTGGGGGCATGGGGCCGTCTCTGTGTATCAGGCCCCTCTGCTGGAGCCTCAGAGCTGGCTGCGTATATAGTGCATCCCATTAAAGCCCTGAATCTCTACGGCGAAGCCGGAGCTCAACAAGGCGAAGGGTGTCCTTTCATGCCATCGAAGTGGTCTCATCAGATCCAGACTGGAAAAGCCATTGCATCAGCACTTCTCCCTCAACCCCCTCACGCTCCCTCTCTCTCCCTGCTTCCCCCCCCCCCCCTGCTCGGGCATAATCAGATTTCACATTTACTTCTCGACAAAATCATCCCCCTACATAATCTCCACAGCTGCACACAAACGGCTCCTATTCGCATGGGCCGAGAGGAGCATTACACAACCCGAATGGGCTCCGAGACTACAGCTGTGCACATGGCTTAGGCATTGACCCAACAATGAGAAACAATTTCCCTATCAAAGATATGACTGGCGTCATGTGACACTTCCCCAGTACAATAGTGACAGCCTGGTATGAATAAGCAGAAAAGCCCCGGGCTTGCTTATAAGTAAATATGAAAGGATCTGTCTTATTTCCAATAATTCAATTATTCATGGCCTGTTGCAACACTGAATCAAGCTCAATCGCATTTGCGTTCCTGGTAATATGCAATGGTTGAGAGATTAAAGGATAAGTGTGCATGAAGATAATGTGCAGGAGACCGAGGATAATGGGTTGAGACTGATGCAGCGTAAGTAGGTGGCCTGCAGCGGCACTGGGAACATATGGTAACATGTAAAAAGTGGAATTCTGTTGATTTCCTCATGCAAAATTCTCTTTTGTTGGTTTGTAAGGAAAAAAAAATAGTTGCCCAAAAACCGGTTTTACCTTATGTATAAAAACTCAGAAGGTACATATAGGTTCATTGGTCATTTTTGGTTATTTGTGCTGTAAACATACTGAACTCTGGTTCCACCACCACTGTAAAGAAATCAAGTTTGGCAAGTTCTATACAAAAAAATGGATTTCCCCATTAAGCCACATAAATGTTTCTTTTAATAAACATAAAAAGGAGGACACAATAGAAGCGAATGGAGAAAGAATTGTGCTCATTACTGTCCATGGTATTCGAATATGGCATAGCAACAGACATGGCTAAAGAAATACATACGTACTTTTAAAATACCCCAGGAAATTCATTTCTTTTACACAGTATACGAGACCACTCTGGATACGTTAAAGAAGGAAGAGAGTCACACTAGGACAGATGTGATTGTCTCATAAAAAGATTTATTTTTTTTGCCTAAATGTACAAAGGCAAGTTACAGTATTGTATAAAAAAGAAATATGGTAATGTACACTTTACATATAAGAGGACTGTCCAGGAGGGAGCAGGAGGATTTGAGCAATTAACGGCCGAGGAATTATTTCAAACAAAACTATAAAAAAAATGTAAACATCCTTTAGTACCAGTGACTGATACTCTGTTGGGGGAGGGAGGGAGGGAGGGGGGAGGACTCTTATTTGGACAAAGCAGGGGGCTAAATTAGGAGAAAAGGTGGGAGTCCAGTGTGAAGAATGACAAGAACCATGCAGAAGTGCACAGCTTCTACTGCGAAGGTATCAAAGGATGTCTGTCAAGCACCATTTGAGGAGTTTTACGGAGTACAGTGAAGACAAACAGGATGCCAGAGTGTGAGCATTAGAACGAGTCCAGTCATCTGTTCAGGTTCTTGCAGTGCAGGGCACTCAGACCCAGAGGATGCACACTCACATAGGCCCAAAAATTCTTAACCAAAAGATCTGTTGTGATAGCTGCAGGGCTGCAATATGAATCCTTTCCCACTGCGTTCCAAGTACCTTGGTGTCCTTTAGCTGAGGGCTTTTTCGCTGCTGAAGATGAAAGAACTGCCGCGCGATTTCTCATACGAGATTGAGGACACGGACCAAGAGATTACTCATAAGAAGAATCCTTCGGATATAGTATCACTCACAAACTCTGCCTTCGCTTTCATGTACCCGGCTGAAGGTTTATTTTTGAACTCGAACCAATGACATTTTGGGCATAAATAGTGGCCGTCCTGATGCTAAATGCTAAAAGAATTCGGAGTGGCCCCATTAAAACCAGTAAAAGGTGTTAGAATGACATCAGTACAGAGGTACGGAGAGGAGGTTAGAGAAAAACAAAAAGTAAAGTGGGAAAATAAACCCCAGGAACAGTTTTATAACATGTTTAAAAAATAGCACTGAAACACCATAAAAGCAGATGGTTCTCCAGTCGTGTTTTTTAAAATAATTCCTCTGTACATCATATACAGACACCATATTATGTGTGCAGAGCAAGACAGCAACACAATAGCAAAAAGGTATAGGATCAAAGCTTGCTTCGCCTGAGGAGACACACTGTCACATTTCTAGTGCTATAGTACACCATGCTGACCAACATGACACACACCTGCTGAGAAAAACCATGATGGACTATGAAAGAAAGTAAGGGGAGAAAAAACAAACAAACAAACAAAAAACAAAACAAAAAAAGGAAACCCGAAACGTCCAAAAATCGAGCTCTAATTTTTTTTTTTTTTTGCAACACGGTAAAGCATCACATCACGATAAGTGTCCAGGAAGAAAGGGCCCCATGCAAGTAACTGCAGAGCAAACTAAATTACCGGGCCTTTTCTGGTGTCACCCAGTCAACAGGTACATGACGTAACACAGGCCACATACACTGCTCTATTAAAAACACTCCGTCGCTCGGTAACCACTACCACTCGTCGCGCTTTTCACTACTCATTTGAAGGACAGGGGTAGTACGGAGAGCATGTCTGGCCCTGCAAGCCACAGGGTGAAAGAATATTGAAAAGCAAGCCAAAAATGAAGCTGACCTGAGACCAGTCAACTTGCCCACCATCAGTGATACGCTACCTAAGAGGCCTCTGATAGAGCGCTGCAGCTCTGCAATAGGGTGAGATGTTTCACTGTCCAAATATTCCGCATGACATCCATTGACAGTGGTGTCAGTCTCCTAGTACTGCTTGGAGACGCTTCAGAAAGACTGAGCGTGCGTCTGTCAATGGCAGGGGAGTAAGACAGAGCAGTGACTGAAAGAGCCTGACGTGCATCCCTCCAGTCAGCAATAAAAGCAATAATGCAGCCTGTCAGCAACTTCTTCAATAAATACTTGAGCAAAACTGAATTTTCAACCCTCCTCTCCACACATCGGGGGAAAAAAAACAAAACGTGAGATTAAGAATGTGGATACTGGCATTTCTTTTGCACTGAACTGCGAACGTATTCATGGGCGAGGAAAAACAACGCTCTTGAAAAAGTTGCAAGATACGAAAAAAAGAAAAAAGAGCAGTCTTGAGGCGTGCAGCGATGAGAACCATGAGGAAACCACCGCTAAAGAGATATATTTATGAGACAATGCCGAAAAAGAACCAAGAACCTGCACCCCTCACTCTCAGGTCTAGAACAAAACCAGGAGTCGAAATGGTTAACACTTCAGTGAGGATGTGTACTAAAAAAAAACAACAAAACAAAACAAAAAAACAAACAACTTCAACCATTTTAATATGATAAACTATGTTCAGTCTTTATTTTCTTTTTTCCCCACCCACCAGTTCGTGCCTCTCCAGCCACACTCTGCATGTGGAGTGTGCTATGCAGTCCATTTTCATGAGTGGGGATTTACTTTATTCTCTTTTCTTCTTCTTTTATTCCTTTTAAAAGACTCCTCACTTGTGTGCGAGTTCATGAATAGTGAGTTCAGTGGCCAGCCGGGAGGGCCGGGTCAGGATGGCTTTGAACCTGGTCTCACAGTCCTCAGTGGGGTACGAGGTACGGATGCTAAGAAAACATCTGTCTGCCACACATTCCGGCAGAAAAACAAAAACTAAAAAGATAGAAACACCATTCAACTGATGTCTAAATGAACTCCATATACTTCCCCATGTGATCCAGTCACATGTACATTGGTAAAGGTGAGCTGAGGCAATCAGGGTTCCCTAGAAGAAACAGACATGCATGCTTAATATACTGAATATGGCAAAATAGAAAACAACAATAAAACAAGGGCAAGAAATGTCTACAGTATATAAAGAAGTGATGGAGAATCCATACATTCGTCTCTAGGACCGGTTTGAGAACCACTGGTTTAAAGAAATTTCAGTACTTTTTTCAATCAAATTTTTATCTGCCAGATCTTTTCATATGATTGCTTACCACAGCTAAACCCCCTGAAAACTGACATCAACTGTCTTGTCTAAGTACCGGGAAATGATTGGCTGTGGAGAAAGACCACATGACAGGAGAAATACAACATAGAAACTAGGCTGCCAAAAGCTGTATTATTTTTGTTCCCTATGCTTTCATTAACCACTAGGGGTCAGTGAAGGTTTTGAGACCAGAAGACTTTTGAGACCAGAGGACTGTGCTCTGGCGCCTCTGTGAATAGAATAAAACCAGCAACAAAAGTGTAAATGTAAAAAAAAAAAAATAAAAGAACAAACAACGCTTTCCAGAAGGGCTTCGTTCATAATGCTACAGGACCCCTACATACCCATTTCACAACAATGGGTATAAACCTATATAGTCCTCTCAGGACAGAGACTCTACCTGCTGTCCTGAAAAGACCAGCCTCAGTCGGGGGACCTTTAAATAATCATGATGCTTCAGAACAGATGGAGGACTGTGAAACCCTGAGCGTGTGTCAAAAAGCTTTTTAGTGAAGGGCCTCTGAGCTGGTACAGCAAGTACAGGAACCTTTCATTAAGCTCAGATATCAGAAATACCAGGCTGTCCATTTCATGGTCTTGGAATAAAACCCAGATGAAATGACACTGTCATGCGAAGGAGACATCTTTGTGGAATAAGGGCTGTGGTTACTAAGGCTGAAAACAAAAGGAAATTCTCAAGAGCTTTCCCAATTTCACACAATCTTGTGTTTCCTGCTTTCAGAACTATCTGTTATCTAGCCGTTTGTCTTACCATTCTCACCTCCGTGCTGGTGGGTAGAGGGAGGGGGCTGCGGCTTGCTGACTGGCAACAATAGCTGACGAGGACAGGCCTGTAAGTGAGAATGGCAAAAAGAAAAGAAAGAAAAATCAGACAAACAGTCTGAAAGCAACACAAAATTCTATCATGGAAGCTAAACTCTGGGCCACTTTCTGATCTCCCAATTAATGCATAACATGCTATTAATAAATGTCCCAAATCAGGAGTTCCCGATTCTACTTCTGACTTATATTTTAGTGTTTACCCCGCCTTAATACTCCTAATCCATCTAATCATCTAATTAGAGGAACACTCCAGCCACTTAATCTTTAAATGCTGCGTACGTTTAGCATCTGCCCACTGCCTTCTATTGTAAGGGAGTTTGAGTCAACGGGTCTTCTGTTCTTTTCTAAGTACAGAAAAAGTGTCTTTCGTGATTAACAACATGCTAAAGATGTGTCAAAGAGCTAAATTATTCTTTTAAGCATCACTTTCTGAGTTACAGTAGGTGTGCTAAGGGAAAAACACTAAAATGTACATGGCACTTTATTATATTACATTACATTCATTCGGCAGAAACTCGCATCCAAAGCGACTTATAAAATGAGGAAACATTCAAGTTTCAGGACAGTGGGAGAACCAGAGGAGAGTTCTAAGTGCTAAAATCTTTATGTAGGAATAGTACAAAGACAGTATAACTCCACGATCAGGATTGTCTGTTGTCTTATGAGTATGTAAGTGTAGCAGTCTAACCTGTGGCATAAGACAGATCATACTGGCTCGACACAAGAGGATAACCCAGGTGATGGTGGGATGGCATGATTCGCTGAGAAGGGGATGACCGAGGCCGATCCATTTCTCTCTCTCTCTCCCGCTCTCTCTCTCTGTCTCTCTCCCGCTCGCCCGCTCCTCGCTCCCTCTCGTGGGACGACTTCTCGCTCACCGTAGGGGACTTGCTCTTATACTGGTTGGCGTGTTGGTGTAGGATGTCCAGGGCTTTGGCCTCTGAAGCAGACTTGCTTACTGTGGGGCTGGAGCGAGATTTCTCACCCTCCTCGCCGCCACCCATCTTCCCACCGTAGGGCGAGAACGGGTAACCAGCAGGCAGATAGGAACCTGAACATGACAATCACAGTACTGGTAAGTTTGAGCTGCTATTACAAATGAAGTAACCGGGCATCACTTCATTAATTAAAGGTATTACAGGATAATAACCATTACATAATCAACTAACTGAGTATGTATTGAAGCAAACTAAAAGTGTGCTTTTTGACTTTAAAATGTTAAGCTTTTAGACAGTGAACTAAATGACGAGACACGAAATTCCAAATACTGAAAATGCCATTGGGAGTTTGCAGACATTTGTAAAGGCTTACTGCAACAAGAGTGAGTTGTCATAACACTGACTAAGGTGAAATGACATAAAATGAACAAAGCAGCCTTTATGGCATCTATAAATTCGGAATAAACCTTAGTATGCACTATTATTAAACACTTAATGGTAAAAGCTTACATAGGTTTGTGTCACTTAATCCTGAAAGTTGAAATGTAGGTGTTGTGTAGTGTGATAAACTGTCCTTCAATAAAGTGTTACTGAAAAAACTATACTACCACTTCATCTGGCATAAGAAGGGAGATATATTCAACTATATTTAAATTTATAGACAAAACCTTCTACACATTAAAAGGCCCATAACCTTCATTTCTCTTCCACTTATTTCTTTTTTCACTTGAGGTTCACCTCTGACATTTTTGTGATTTTATTCACGTCTATTCATTTTGTAAGACCATTTTAACCTCCCTTTATCGTGCCTCATTAAAAAACAGTTTGGACCGAAATATTACATTTCCTGCACAGGTGGAGCGGAACTGATGCAGGCTGAATAGGCGGCTATATGTAAATGCATTGTTTTTCATGACATCATGAAATTTGCACATATGGACCAGGGAGTAAAGACCATGTTACGAAACCTGCTGCAAAAACAAATCTTTTTCCGCGAAACCTAATAGTTCTGCTTAAGCATACTTTATTTGCTCACTGCGACTTCTGTCTTCAGACAGATAAACAGAAAGAAAAAAAGGTACATTCATTCATGAAAAGATTAAGTGCCTCACTTAAGGCAGACGGAAACTGACTGTCGATATGAATGCATCAAAGCTGATAAACAAAATCCACAGAGTACAGCTTTAAACTAACAACTGATAAATGTGCTGCTATAGAGCTATTTCTGCTTCCTTGATTTCACACTATGCTTAGCTGCCAACATCCTCGCAGAACATTGAGAAATACCTATCAAATGGCAACAACGATTTATGCTTATGGGTAATGGTGTTGAGCGAAACACTTGCCATTTTGTACTGGAGCATGTGGCATTTTCTAACTGATTAATTTAATTTTAACAGCCATTATAAGGCATCACTGGATTAACCCTGAAAGCCTGAGGCTCTCAAGAAAGTCATCACAAAGTCAAACAGTTTCACACATTTTTAGACCTTTTGGCAATACTATTATTTGGAAAGGTCTGTGACATTTCCCATCCATTTGAGGTTTCCCATTTGAGATGTGTTGTTACTAAACAGTAATGAGCAGAGCTACAGCCAAGATTAGTCTATTAATGCACCATTCATTTTATCGTATGAGAAAATGGGTCACAAAGTTAAATATGAGGCAAGACTTGTTGCAAACCACTGAAGTAAGCGATTACCACACTTAACCCCAGTAAACAACTCACTAAAAGTAGAAGATGTAAAATCCACAATGATCATACCTGGGTAGTTCTGCACCATGACTGAAGGCATCCCCCTGTATCCAGGATGGTTGGGGTCATAACCTTGCCCATAGGGGTAGCCGTGCATGTAGTGCATGTACGGTTGCTGTTGTGCCAGGGCAGAGGAGAAAGGCATGTGAGTGTTTGCTCGAGGGTCTTTTCCTGTTCCCCGGTAGTCCTCGGGGGCAGGGGCGGACAATCGGTCAGCAGCCTCCTTGCTCTCTTCTTTAGAGCTGGTCTCTTTAGGCCGGGGCCTCTCATCTTTGCCCTTCCTCTCTCGGTCACGCTCTCTCTCTTCATCAGCCTGCCTCTGGCTCTCAGGGTACTGGAAAATATGGTCAGACAGTGTAATAATTTAGAATACTGCATAGGCACAAAATGAGCTCCCTTTTCTATACTGCACAATAAAAAGTGAGCCAAATGCTACAGTATATAATCCACCGCCATATGGGCATACGTACTGAAAGTCAGTTACACAAAAATCCATTTAACTTAAAGGAATAATTCACTTAAAAGTCCATTTAACATACATTTCCCCTTCTCCTGAAATATAGCTGGTGTCTTAAAATTTGTTATAGTTTCCTGCTGAAGTAACAATTCTTGGAGCTAAAATGTCCTAGAAGTCTATAGTTTGCAAGTCAGCATCATGCAGACTGTGACTCTAAATATAAACATACTTATGTGATTATTATATGATTTTTCACTGAACTAGTCCTTCTCACAATAGCAAAGGTGCTTCCTTACTTGTCTGTACCACATAGCTGGCTCCATGCCTGTCCTGGCAGATTCCACTCCTGTTTTGGAGTCCTCTTTGCCATGATGGCCACCTTCACTGAGCTTCACCTTCAGGCCCTCAGCCTGTTGGGGCTGGAGTTTAGCTTCTTCCCCTTTAGGGATGATGACCGACTTTGCTGGCTCAGAAGACGGATCTCTCTGTTTGCTGGGGGCCTGTGGTTTTCCCAGATCTGACAGACTGGGGGCTTTCGTGAGTCCCGGAGGTACAGGACCCTTCTGCTTCCAGTCCTCCTTCATGGAGCCTTCTCTGTCCTTCATGCTTACATCAGCCTTCTTCTCAGCTGCCCTGTGCTGTTCGGCCATGAGCCTCTGCCGTTCCTCGTACTGCTGCCGGTAGGTTGGGTTAGTGTTCATGAGGTGGTTGTGATATACCTGGTCTGGGTAGCTGTAGGGAGGAACGTAGTACTGGCTGTAGTACAAAGGCTGCATGTACATGTTGGACCGTTGCTGGATGACCGAGGGCTGCTGCTGCTGTTGATGTGGCTGGCAAGAGGCAGCGATGTCTGCTTTCCGTTCCTCCAGAGCCTCCAGCTTCACCTTATCCTCACTTGACTCCTGCTCCTCCTCTTTCTTCACCTTTATGGCTTGGCCATCTGGCAGAGGACCTCCAGCACTGGCGCTGCCAGGGCTAGGATGGGCATAGTTTGGAGAGTAGTAGTTGTCATAGCTAGCGTAATAAGGTGACTCTTTATTGGGTGGCTGTGAGGGAAAGAGAGCTTTTTTGGCTCCTTCCCTGACAGATGGGTCTTCTACCTTGGACTTTAAGCCTTCTACTTTGCCCTCTCCATCCTCTCCAGCGTCAGAGATATCAGAGTATGCAGGACTGTTCGTCTTCACTGAAGAGTTATCAGCCCCGTTCTGAGTGACTAACTGGAGAGGAGTGAGTGGCTGCCCACTACTGTCCATACGGCTTGCCACTCCAATGGATGGACTAGGGGCATTGTCTGTGAAGCTGTAGATCTTGTCTGCCTCTGCTTTAATGCTGGCCAGACGACTCTGGTGAAGATCTGAGGGTCCATTTAGATGGCCTTCACTTCTGCTTCCAGGATCGGAGGACTCAGAGTAAGGGCTTTTCCCATCTTCAGCTTTCATTCCTTTCCCTGAAGGTTTGGGGCTATCTGCATCCTTTCCAGGCTCTTTCTTTTTCTTTTCTTTCTTCTTTTTGTCCTTGGGGTTCCCTAGCACAGGGTTCATGGGAGAAGAGTCTCCAGAGTCTCTTGGCTGAATGCCTTTTAATTGAGGACTCTTGGGTATCCCTTGAATCATTGAACTCATTCCTGGAAGATGATTGGGACTCCCAGAGCTGAATGGCGTCTGCTGCAGAGAGTACATCTGTGGGGGAATGACTGGCGCAGTCGACCTGGAAGGCTTCATGTTCTTCTGGGACAGCTTATCAGGCTTTGTGCTGCTGGACTTTTTGGACTTCTTGTCTTCCACGCCATCATTGCTGGCATCGTCCGTGAGGGAAGGCCCATCCTCACAGCCGTCCATGGGAATGCCACAAGCCTCTGCATCGGTTTCTCCATTCTTCTTCTTACCCTTGGAACTAAACTTTCCGGGTGAGGGAGAAGAGCCTTGAGCATCAAAACCTCTTCCTTTAGGAGTGACTGAGCGTGCAGGGGAGAGAGACCCCTTCTGTGAGACAGAAGCTCCATTGCAGCTCCCTGGCTCAGGGTGGAGGGATGACTCCTCCCCATACTCGCTATCTCCATCCATGTCCAGCTTCATGTCGTCATCATTATGAGCACGAGCCTGATGATACTTCAGACCATTGATGTGCTTGTACTTTTTGTTGCAGTTGGGGTACGGGCAGTCAATAAGTACTGGTGAGGGGCAGCTGCGATCTAAAGGAGGAGGAAGACACTCTGTCTTTATGGTGGGAATTGAGAGTCCAGAAGGAGTCACTGCATTGTTAGAGTTAGTGCGCATGCGCTTGTTGCCTTTAGTGTCCTCAGAACTGGAGTTGGGTTCCATGTCAGAAGCAGGCTTGTTCTTGCGCTTGGTGGCTGAGGAAGGGCTGGCTTTGACATCCTCAGTGTTGCTATTGGGCGGGGTTCTCCGCTCAGAGGAGTTCTGACTGCCGCGGCGACCCTTGCTGTTGGACCCAGCTCTGGTCTTGCTATTGTTACTGGCCTTGTTGTCAGAGGAGTTGCTGTTCTCATTGACCGGGGTGTTGCTGTTCGGACGCATTCTCTTACCCCGGCCACGGCCATTCCTCATCTCCAAGTCGCTTGTAGGAGATTCACAGAATCTGAAACATTTATGGAAGAAGATTAGCATGGGATTAGCTATAAAATGTGCCAAGAAAAAAGTGCAATTTGGATGACATTATGATGCATTATTCATGCTCAGCATTAACATGCAATGAGAGCAAAGCAACAAGGATTAGTCAAAAGAAAGGAAATGTAAAATACAATAGGAAATCCTTTGGAGAGGCTATAGAATGTGACAATATCAGCAGATCAGTAGATCAAGTCTTCTATAATCTGCCTTGCGGCAATTGTCCCAAGATGTACACATAACAGACGCATTTGAAAGTGTTAATAAAAACTGGAAATGAGGCTCCATCTTTTGTAGTGCAAGGCTAATTATTCAACAGTTTTAAGCACAGTGGCTGACCTATTCATTTTTGTCAGGCTATGAAAAGATCATGATGCATGTCAAATGGATTTTAAAACTTGCAGTCAACCATGTTGAAATGAATAAATCATCATAATCCTCTTTGATGTCAAGCAATTACTGACTACACCATCAACACTATGTTAATATGCCTCGTCACTCAAGGGTGAAAATGGATTGGTACAATATTTGGATTTCTGTCTTCAGCTAGAGAGTGTTCTATTCTTATCCTTTCCTGTTAGGTTCAGAGCTGACTGTGTCTGGCCTTCTCCCCGAGGCTTAAGATGAAGTGTGTGGGATACACCTGGCTTACTGATGCTCCCAAGGGGGGAGGAGGAACCCGTGTCTAAGGAGAGCTGACAGACAGGCACAGGTTGTGCCTTTGAGAGATGATAGGGAGCAGTGCAGCAGAGCCAAGGATCTAATCATGCTCCACAGCAGCCTCTGTCACAGTCGGCCCAGATTAACTAGCATGGATGGATGGACGGATTGAATAAACTAGATTAGATTTTTTTTCATAACAGTATCTATTTAGAATGTCAACTACTTTCTGTATTACTGAAAGACTCTGCATGAGGTGGCCTGATTTAAAGACACTTTAGGCGTGCCTGTCTTGGTTTGAGAGAGTTTCATTAGACGTGACTTTTTCTACGAGAGGAGATAAGAATGATATCCTTATACATACCTAGGGGGAGCCCAGTCATGGCGGGTACAGTCCAACAGCGTACCCACATACGTCTTGTTCCGCCACGTCACATTAACCACCAGCATCCCTATAAAGGAAGAAAAGAGGATTCTCATTATAGCTAGAGAATAAGTCCTCTCCGTTTGTCATCTCTACAAAGGCTCAATGGCACAATTATACAGTAGAGTTCTTCCTTCAACCTTGTGACTCATTCATGAGCAGCCGCGCTCTCTCTCTCTCTCTCTCTCTGCCCTTCTCTGTATTCCTTGCACAGCCGCAGCAGATGCGCCATTCCCATTTAAAACAGATCAAATGGAGGTTTCTAAGGGGCAGCACTCTCAAAGCAGCCCTCCTATTTTTACTGCCTGCTTCATGATTACAGCAGCTAAGAGGCTGCAAGGTGCACAGTGAGTCATTTCTGGGGGAAAATTGTTTGATGGCGTCCTCCATCTGACTTTGCAGCACTAAGCAGTCCATGCCTCTGCTTCCAGTAGAGGTGTAGTTATTGTGTGAGAACAGCTGAAGCAAATAAAGGAGCATGTGCATGGCAAAGAATCAAAGAGCTCTGTTGGACAGGCTTGTTTGGGTGAGATGAGGGCATCACTATTATTTTATGCTTCCGTCAGAGCAGTAATAATCAACCTAGCTGACATTTTATTTAAGCACCCTTAGCAGTTCAGATGAGCAAATGTGGCTGAAAACATCTCAGCCATTGTCCTATTGTGTTAGTTTCAGCACATAATCTTTAATAAACTGCATCTGGCAGAACTATCCCAGGAACATAGCCCTAAGATGATGTCATGGACTTTTCAGGATGAGTTCCTAACAGTAGTGCACTCAGAGTGAAATACACACCAGCCCAGCATCCATTTCGTCTTACAAAATGCTTCATTTTGACTGGAATGCAGCAACAAGACGAATATACAAAGGTCAAAGAGATATGAAATCTTGGAGAGTCGTGTGTCGGTTACTCTGATGGGTACAGACTATTTGTTACAACATTTGTATTTGTTAAACATCTGAAGACAGATTCAGCCATTTTCCTCCCTTTACACTCGCTCTGAGCCCCACTCACTGCCAAACGTAGCAAATGTAGTCATCCCTTCGCTGCTAACACAGATAAACACCCTCCAACAAAAGCTATAATGTCCTCACAAGTAATGAAACATGTTTTCCTAAAACATACCACGTGTAACTTTCTCACTCTTCTCATGTCACACACAAGGCCTGCCAGACTGCGAAAGTGAAGCTTACTGCCATTCCTTTGAAAAATGTCAATGGGGTCACTGGAGGAGCACATTAGCGGAGGCCCCCTCCTCTTTCACCCCGAGTCATTAGTGTTCCTCCGGCCACCTGTCTGAACCCGAGGGCTAACTCGGGGTGAATGGCCAATCATTTCACCTCTCATGCCCTTCAAAAGCCTCTGCGGAACAAACAGAAGCTTGGCATGCGTCCTCCCTGCACTCTTACACTCCATTAATAAATACCTCTAAAGCAGTTAAGGGGTTGAGCTCCGGGTCCTTCACGGATCACCAGCACTGCTGTCTACCAGTTCGACTTTTTGTAGCGCAGCAGTGCTCAGTTAGTCTGAGGACGTTCATATTACAAACCTTGCTCAATTATGATTTTTTTTTGTTGTTGCTGCAATCCACTCATCCTTGATGGTTCAGTTGTCTGTCAGTCTAAAATAAATATATGAAATAAAGTTTAACCACAGAAAAAAAAAATTGAATCTGACTATTCTTACGACTGCAAAGCAAACATTGCAAACAAAGCAAACATTGCTTACGATTGTAAGCAATCAGTATAGAGAAAAGTGCGTAAAACCTATTAACAATGATCAGATGTTGGTGTACAAAGAGCGCTAAAGAATCAACATACATGCATAAAAACCATAAAAATCAGCCATAAAATTAAAACCAGCTGCCAAATATTTTTCCACTTTTTCTGCCAAAACAGCTCTGTGGAATGGACTAGTTTGCTCAGCATGTCACACTGATGCCTGATTGGATTGAGATCTGAGGAATTTGGAGGCCAAGTCAAGACCCTGAATTTTTGTCATGGCCTTCAAACCATTTCTTAACAGTTTTTGTAGTGTGGCAGGCACATATCCTACTGAAATAAAGCTTTTAATGAGAAAAGTTGCCATTAAGAGGGTGTTCTTGGTAAGAAACAATGTTTAGGTAGGTGGTGCGTGTCAAAGGAACATGACCATGAATGCCAGGACCCACGGTTTTTCAGAAGCAAGTTGCTCCGCCAGCTTGACTTCTTCCCACACTGCATACTGGAGCCATTTCTTCCCCAGGTAAGTGGCTCACGTGCCTGACAGGCATCAGCATGGGCAGTCGGACTTGTTTGTAATTATTCAGACTCATACACAGCAAGCCTTGATGCACTGTTTTTTCTGGCACTTTTCTACCACAGACAGCCTTGACTGCCTATGGTCATGTCCACTAACCACTGCATACTGGGAACACCTCACAAGAGCTCTTGTTCTGGAGATGATCTGACCCAGTCGTCCAGCCATCACAATTTGGTCCTTGTCAAAGTCACTCAGATCCTTACACATGCCCATTTTTCCTGCTTCCAACACATCAACTTCAAAAACTGACGGGTTAGTTGCTGCCTAATATATCCCACTTCTTGACAGGTGCCACTGTACTGATATCTTATTCTGGGTAGAAATAACAGATTTACACTACTTCCACCCTGTAATGTGAATGTAGCCTGAGAAGTCACCAGGTGAGCCGTTCCACAAGGCCAACTTTCACACAATGGTTGGGCTTTGAATTAGGAAAAAACATGTTAATTTAGGATTAAATAATGAACAACAAGGCATTAAAAATCTGCAAGAACTGCAGGGGAAGATGCAGTGTGTAAAGAGGGCAGTAACATCAGTATGTTGGCATAAGAGCTGTGGGTCCAGGCCATGTTCCCTGGCACCGGGCCCTTCGACCATCTCTGAGCAGAGGGCTTTCTGGGCTCCGCTTCAAGAGCAATAAACTTTGTGAAGATTTAGGGCTGACATTTGGAGGCATCAGCATGCGCGGCTTGTGAGGGTGGATGCCGCACCAGTGCGACCCTGGTGCGCCTCCAGCTCCCCACCAAGAGGATTTGTGTCAGAGTGATGCCTTGAAACATCGCCTGAAATATCTGCCTCTCGCGGTCTCATCACAAACTGAAAGCCCCCTCAAAGTCCACTTGATGTCATATATGAACATGAGCCAAAGCAAATCAGAGATTAATAGAACAGTATGTAATTTACAGTGGAAAAGGAGAAACAGGAACTGAATCTTCCTTTGTTATGTAGAATTAATAAGAGCTGTTGTTGATTTGGGTTAGATGGAAGAACACGCAGTATTTCATCAGCATTTTAATTAAGCATGCTTACTTTTAAGCCTTGGAGACGCGGGTTCCAGTGGATTTTATCCCTAAAGCTAAACATTACTTAGTACGAAAGGCATCATTCGATAATTATATTCCTGTATAACAGGCTTGACTTGTGATTTATTTCTTGTGACCTAATGGAGGTTTTGCTTGTTTCATTACCATTATACCTTCATAACGGTTTTCTTATTTGCTCATACTTTTCTTTCAGTATTTTGGTAACTTCTCTTCACATCATATCTTCAAGGAATAGGTTAAAAAAGGTTTTGCTTTACTTCCAGTATGCTGCAGCTATCAAATGAAATCATTAATTGGTAGCTACTATTTTCAATTTACTATTAGTCGAGTTATCATGCTTAGTCAAGCTTGTCCTTACAGAGAGAGATAACCTCACAACTACTGTAAGAAAATATAATCGAACTACTGATCAAACTGATCAAAAATCAAACTACTAATCTTTCAGCGTGTCTCTGCTGAAAGTCTAAATAAACCCGTTTCAATAGCAGGCAAGTTCACATGCAAAATGTTTCATTAAAAGTCCAGGGGATCTGTCAGATCCAAGTTCAAGATGTTCCAAAGAAAGTAAAAATCAGGGAAAACAGTGACTGTACACTGGAGTACATTCATTACACAAGCAAAAACGAAGTTAGAAATTTTCAGGCACAGTGGCTACATTCTCTAGCCATTTAAGAGATGCAGCTGAAATATAGGTGCACTTGTAAAACAGCTGTGTTCCAATCATCAAGGTTCTGCTGCATCAATCAGTGAAAAGCATCCACCATAAGACCATAGCTAATACGAGCAGATATTATTTGGGTGAACCACAACAGAGAAAAGAACTAGATTAGCAGGTGCTGAAATGGTATGAATGTATCAAAATGACAAGTACAGGCTTCTCATGCTCATGTGAATAAAACTTACCGTGTTGTATATTTTAAAATCCATTAGCCTTAGTATTTTTCTCAAGCATCAGCAAAATTATGAGCATGAGGATATTTGGAAACTGGTGCCATTTACAACAGTAATGCTGGTAGCACCAGGCCATAACAACTCGAGCTTGTGAAAGATGTGGGCAGATAGACCGAGACACAACTGAAAGCCATCTCAAAGTGCTTGAAAGACGTTTTCTCTGCCACAGGATCTTGCTGCTCCATTTTCCACCCACACAAAGTGTCACCAAGATACAGATCTGTCCGCTTCCGCAAAAAAAAAAAAAAAAAAAAAAAAGACTTCAAAAAGACAAAGGCAACCTGGTGGACCAAGCGCTCCCTCATCCAGAGAGATGCGATCAAATCCAGCACCTGCAGACCAGACGGCCTCCCCTCCTACACCGTTTCTACAGGAGGGGCAGATGAGAGGAGCATGGGACCATCAAGCCCTCCAAACTACCTCCCTCCAGTAGATTAAGAGGGTGGGGAGATTTAGTGGCCTCAGTCGCCTGGGGCAGGGATTGTGTACAGCCTTGTTTTCTGTCCCTCCTATAGCTCTCAAACTGACAGGGCCGTTATGCACATGTGCACATGTGTGACAGCACTGGTACAAGCAAGCTAAACAAAAAAGGGAAACAGCTGAGAAACATTTGTAACAACTCTGACCACTGAAAATAAAACCAGCATGGCTTTGTGTCAAATGTGAAGTCTCGGGAGAGGCTGATCCTTCAGACGAGGTACAAAAGCACTAAAACTAACACAAAACACTGTAGTTTACGCCAACGCTAATTGAGGCCACATCAACACTGCAGCCAACACTCCAGAGACAACACTAGAATCAAGATCTCACTGGATTATTGCTTTACTCATTTTTATAGCATGGTGGAGCAAAAAGCAGGTGTCCTGATATGATTTGGTAGTTTGGTGAATGGCTTAAGTAGTTGTTTTTTGTTTAACTGAGAGTGATGAGTGGCATGATGAGGACAGAAGAGCAGCTCTTTCTTTTCTCCCCCTGACAACAAAATCAGTAGATCTGTACCGACTCACACTAACAAGGGCTGGAAATCCACATTGTGCTCACATGGATAAATTTGGCAGAGTGAAGGAAAGGAAATTTCAGAAGGAAATAGTTTTTTCTCATTCCTGCTACCCTGATATAGTAAAGTTTGGTGGAGGATGAATAATGGTCTGGGGCTTTTTCAAGGTTTGGACTAGATCCCTTATTATAGTTGCAAAGTTGACCGCTAACCCCATATTCATGCTCGTGGTACAAGTCCATAGATGTGCAATGGGCAGGTGTCCACATACTTTTGGCTATACGGTGCCCTTGTGTTTTGTAACAACAAACTGACAATGCAGAATAAACTGGACACATATCTTGCATCAGAATTCCAAAGTGTAAGTAAGTAAAACAGTAAAACATTTCTCATCAGTCAAGGATGCAAAAGATTAATATTAATCGCTATTTGGATTTTATTTTATTGTAAATGTGCACGACTGTAATATTGTACAGCACTGACATTGCACGCACATACATTTACATACACATGTAAGAACAGCTGCAAGATGTATAGGGAGAATCAGAGATGGCATGCCTACGGCGGGCGAGAAAGCAAACACTTAAGCGACTAGTAGACTCTGAATGCTGATGAGGCGGCCCCTTTATGTGCCACTGCTTGGAGGATACCGACAGGCACAGTGTGGGCGGTGTTCACCCGCCTGCCTGCCTATACCCACAGCCTGTGTGTGCTCTCATTTAAGGATTTGGTGCTTTTTTGTGTGTTCAGTACATGGTTGTGCTGCATAACTGGGGCTTTGATGATAAAAAAAGACAACGAAGTGAAAGAGAACATTGCGGAATCCAAACTTTACACCATTGCTGCTAAGAATCAATTAACATTCCAATTAACTAGAAAGAGGCTTTAAGATAAAAACAGACTGACAATAGCAGCAAGCAGGACCTCGGGATGTTTCTTGGTCTGATTAGAAGCAAATACGCCAAAGCTTAAAGGATAATACGTTGTTACATTAATCACAACTGAAGTGTAAAACTAAGGAAGCAAACTTAGCTGGCTTCTGGACAACATTGGGGACTATTTACATTTTTCACCAAACCATTGGTTTTTAAAACCACGGGGCTATTCTGCTTTCCAATGAGGTTCCAAAAATAAACTGATACCCCCCAAATTCTTACCGTCCTCGGTCTCCTGCCACACAATGCCCTCCAGGTTGACGCTGGTGCCAGGCTCGCAGGGCCCCAGGCACTCGGGCTCTGTGGCCAAGGCCACGTCAGATGTGTTGACAGCCACGGAGCGTGTCCGCACCATGAGCTGCTCACACGGAGAGGCGATGTCAGTGTTTCCCACCGAGGCAAGGAGGTGCAGAGGGGGAGGAGCTGGGGTGGAGACTGGAGACTCCATCTGCCGGAAGAAGAACAGATTCAAAATACTTTGTCACATACACGGTTACACAAGCACAACCTGTAGTGAAATGAGTCTGTGAAATGTCTGTGCAATAAATTAAAGAGAAAATTAAAATCTAGAACCAAGTAATAACGTACAGAAAAATATATTCAAATAAACAGAAGTACAGAACAGACTATATAGGATTGTATATAGACATAAATAACAGTGAGATAGAGAGTACAGATGTGTTTTAATGAACGGTTTGAAAAAAGATTTTTGTTGGAAAGGCATAAATCTCTGGCCTCGCAATTTGATTAATTTACAATTCTTTCATGAAATCCAGTTACAATTTGGTTATTCTGGTTTCAGAATTTAAAAAAAATACTCAAGAGTATATAATTATCTACACAGGAATAACCACCAGGTACTAAAGACTCGCTAAACGTTCTCCACACTGAAAACTGAAGCAGGTGCCAGAATTAGGTCAAGGCATCATGTTGCATCAAACCATTAAAAAAATCCCATCAGTGAGCGATAAAAATAAAGCCCTCAAGGCTGAAGTAAACACTTACAAATACCTGGCCCTGACCTGCACCCTCCCAGACTGCAGCCCTCATTAGGACAAAGAGGTGCTTAGAATTACTAACGCCGCACTTCAGGGAAAGGCTGAAAAGCATCTCATGATGTGAACTCTAAGTAGTTTAACTGAGAGGCAGGTTGTGGTGAGTATGAGCCCTGGAACATAAAGGAATTGATTCTACCTATCCTTTACAACTGCAAGAGTCACCAGACAGGAAATGAGACAAAGCTGATTCTGGAAATCAACCTAATCTTCTGATCTATACCTAGAACGTGAAAGCAACTGCGCAACACTTTGAACTCTGTACAGGCTGGCAATATAAGATAAGTGTAAAGAACCTTTTAAAGCAACTGACAAACGGCAAGATGATTCAGGTGACTTTCACAGTTGGACTGGAATGCAGGCTGAGATAAAAAGCAAAAACATCAAGATGTTTTTTCTTTCAAGGAAAAAAATAAAGGGCCTTGATATACCCTCAGCGAAGTCCAACAGCATAATTATCACATTCAAGCGAGATGGTAACAGACTCAGAATTTCCATTACTTTTCTTTGAGCTCCCGTGTGAAACTTAACACTGGGGAGAAAATCTAATGTCATCTAAACCACTTTGTGATTTATGATCATGCATGACTTGCCAAAGTGGTGGCTGGTGTGTGAACAGAGCAGACAAGCCATCGTCCAGCTGTCAGCTTTTACAGAAAATGAGAGCCACTCTCGCACAAACTCGAGGCCCGCTCTGGAAGGTAGATATTTCAATCTAGATTATTTTGAGCACTTGCACCCTTGCTCTATAACAGTTTCTAATTGGAGACACTTTTGGCCTAATTCTTGGTTAGAAAATGAGTTTAGCATATGACACTTTTTTAATAAGAAAAAATGTGTTGAGAGGGGAAAAAAAGTGGTAGAAATAGAGATAGTCCTATTAAACAACACACACTTGGCAGCAGTGATTTGTCATACATGGCTGATCTAGTCACACACCAGTTATCAGCCCCGGCATCTACACTACGGCATGTGGTCATGGGCCATGTAATTCACGGATAATCAGATCCAGACCTGATAAAGAGCGAGGAGCTACCATCCAGTGAACCAGAAGAAAGGAACCAGGATCTGAGAATGGTTCATAAATCCACAGAAGACAGGGAGCATTAGAATGTTCCACAAAGTAAACAACTTTTACTTAAAATTCAGAGACTAAACCTTTGGACAATAACCTCATATTAGAAGTAAGAAAGCTCTACCAACAAGTATGGTAAAATCAACACGACGCTGAAGCACTGAACACTAAATACACAAGTACTTTTTCAAGACACCAGTATTAAAATACTGAAAATCAATCTTCAGATACTTATGTTTCATTATGGGAATACAGAGTAAATATATAGCCTACATATAAAGGCTAATTCAATTAAATACAATTATGGCCTATAAAATATGACTATTTTGGTTGTATTTGCCAGTAAATATGTGTATTATATACAAATACTATATATTACACTTTGCCTCTACTGAATATGGGTATTAGAAATGGGTTTTTTTTTCTTGACATCTAATAAGTTGGAACCAATTTAACTTAAAGTACATTTGTTTATTCCTTGTTTCACACACTGTACTAAACCACTAAACCTAGACTAATCACACCGTGTGTATTTAAAACACTAAGTCAGTGTTATTTAAAAGATTTAATATGCTCAGAAAAGCATACTGAGACATAATTTATGATGATAAATAAAATAATGGCTTGACTGTGTGTACATACTGTGTGTAGAAATAGTGCGACAAAGGGTTTTCCTTGGTTACTTTTTAAATAATAAATGTTTTAGTGCGAAGAACTTTACGCCACTCTTCTCTTCTCTCTTTTTTTTTTTTTATCCCAATAAGTCCCGTAATCTAAAAAAAGTAGGCCTAGAGAGCCTTGTGTTAATTTCCGCCCCTATTTTTCCACTTTTCCATCCCTGAGGTTAAATCAAGTATTCGTTCATTAACTCTTAGGGACACCGTAATATGAAGATGATTCATAATACGCATTAGAATGAACTTTATGTTTTATAAGAGCGTAACATCAGCGGGGTGTGTTAAATATATAATATTTAAACACATGATTAGAAAATAAAGGGTAGTCCTTTTCTCCTCCCAAAACGGTTTGCTAAAAGGTACACTGTCACTTTCACTCAGAATGGGCATTTCAGACTACTCCATTCAGCCAGGCTTTTTTGTGCTTTTAGCGGTTCAGACATTTATTCCTATTATTAATTTATAACTTTGCATGCAAATGAATTGCTAACAGTCTGCAAATGCTGAGAAAAAGTGACAACCACTTGTATTAGCAAATAACAGACAAACCGTTCGACAATCTCTCATGGGCTGCACAGACCATGGCAAAAAGTAGAGAAACTGACAGTATATTAGTACAGTAAAAACCTTGAAAATCAGATTATTCTCCAGACTGTGGTTGTGGACTGTATCTGGATGTTGTTCAGAGACCTGCTCCACAGCTTTCTCTGACTGGCCCTATGAGCAGTCAGTAAAGTGAGCTTTAAGCAATCACGGGGTGTGCAACAGTCCAAACAGGCCAGGATCACACAGCAACGGAGGAAATACAATCCGGCCTTCCACAGGGTGGGAGATCTCAAAGCTGAGGATTGCAGATGGCAGCTGGAGTCACCCGCATATACTTAACAGTTCAAAGCCCGACTCCATTATACTCGCCGAGTGAAACGTGTCAGCCAAAAACATGTCAGAAAGGATATAAAGCAGTAAGTCCTCATGAGAAGACGAAGCTCAATAGAGCTGTAAAGGATAGTGAAACAACACGAATCAGGTACAACGCATTTATTTGAAACTATTATTTATGCATTTGCTATACTTTACAACTTTCTGATGCATGACACACTAACGCAGAACAACCCAGACACAACATCAATTTTAAAGAGAACTGTTCCAGTTTCCTTACAGCCAAGCTGGTGAGTGAATGACTGACTTTTTTGGCTGGTTTTTATTAGGTCTGTTTTAATGTTCAGCTCACACTGTGTGGGCTAAATGAAACACGCCGGCACATTTCTAATACCGACTAAAGCTGCAGTATAAATAACATTATTTACTGTTTAATGGGCCCAACTGGCAGTCTAGAGTCAAGAGTGAAAAATAAGCTGTCAATTTAAATAGCAAATGGTGTAACATTTGGGTACAGGTATACCAACAGCCAAATACAGTACATTTACCTCGCTCATGTTATTTATGTCATAAAATCACGAGAGAGATTTGCCTTTTACTGACCTTGGCCAATTACAATTATGCAAGCTTTGTATTTAATTATTAGTTCACAATTCTATCCCAGCTCTATGGCATGTCTTAAACAGAGTAGTTAAAGTAAAAAAAAAACAAAAACAACAACAACAGTGCCCTAGCCCTATTTATACCGCAGTAGTAATATCAGATAACACCATCACACAACAGTAGCATGGCTGGGGGTTTGTCTCCCCGTCCAGACAGGAACACCACATTTACACTGAAAGGTGTGGGTCTACACTACATTCTTCCACCATCACAAGTTGCTCCTCCAACATCAAAGACACTTTGCAATAGCAACGTCAGCTACGCAGATTACTCCACTTTGGACGAAATTTAACTGCTGCTTCCAATTACATCCACCAAAAGGGGCTCCAACTCTTGCTACTTTAACAAGAGTCTTCATTTATGTAATGAGCTTCAACGGTTAAAATGGTAAAGGGCAAAACATTTACTCACCAAAAACATAGTGATGTCTGATACATTTAACAAATTAGCACATTATTTCATTGTGAGAGGAGGAGAGGTCCTGTTTCTCTGATTTGACCCTGAACTTGTATTACTCTCACTAAAAAGTACACATCAGTGTCATACATTAACTGGCAACCCGACCTTGAAAGAATGTAATTGTTCCATAATCATATTTAGTGCCGGTTTTAAACTACGCTAACCCTCTAGTGGTATGTGGAGAATTCCTTGATTTTTGTATATATTAAAATATATTTTCTATCAAAATTCCACTACAAATGAAAAGACCTTAACCACGAGGTCTCTGAAATGGGATTTAAAATGAGATTTGCCTTGCTTGTAATATTTTTGTTCCGATATCAACCTATTTATAAGCAACACGCTAATTAATTTTGACAAGTATTAACTGTTACAAACAAAACTGTAATGGGAAGATTATAATAATGCTCTCACCGTGTGTGTGTGTGTGTGTGTGTGTGTGTGTGTGTGTGTGTGTGTGTGTATTACCATCATGTTTTGACAGTGAGGGAGAGTTTAATTGGAAATTAAAGTGTTTCCCCTTTGTAAATCGTGGCTATGGCCAGCATTCGACTAGACTAAAATAATATTCTTATCAGAAATAAATGAATCATTGTATATTATACACGGCCTTGACTTGCATTGCAAGAAAATGACTATAGCTTAATGGCTCTAATGTATTCAAATGAAATGGCACTGGCAGAGGAACTGCAAACAATGAAAGAGCACCAGTTTATGAGGGCCAGTAACACAGAGCAGAATGATCCTCGAGATAAAGACGTTTCCCCAAAGGGAGAAAACTCTTTCAGACAGAGATGAATTCCCTTTCATCTGGGGCCCTTAGCAACCGCTTCTGGTTGTTCACCTGTTGCTAAGAGGACAGATATTCAACATTTCACACTAGACAGCTTGAGAGGAAATAATGTGGAGAGAATAAAACAATTGCCTCTCACCGAAGCAAACAAAACAGCATCAATCAACCTGGGAATAATAGATGCGCCCGGGGCTGCAATCCACAGGCGCAATCGATGCTGCCTAATAAGCAGAGAAGATGCAAATGAAGTTGGGAAGGTACCAGTCACTTGAACAGGAACATTGGAAACAGGTGCTGGGAAGTCTTGATGAAACTCAATATCAATTTTCAAATACATCACAGTTCAATTGCATACGGTATTAATTAAAGTAAGCACTGATGAAGATAACGAAGATATGCCTCCTGAGACTGGAGCGGCTCTATAAAAGAACATCATACATAGCAATGTTTTAAACTGACTGTTTTGTTTAGTTCTGCTTACCCCAAAGGAAAACTTGGACTAGATGCGAGATTTTCAAAGAGGAAACTTAAAAAATACACTCATTTAGCATATGCTGTTTCCCCCCAAAGTGACTCATCAAATGTCACAACTTTTCAAAACAACACCAAAACACCCATCAAATGTCGCACATCGCATTCAACACAATTCATCAATATTACTCAAACTGAAAATCAATACTGCTGTGTGACACCCACCCTAATACCGATTATAAATGTTGAAACACTGAATGACAGACGCAGATACTGATATTGACTATTTCCTGATATTTTCATTTTAAAACTTACTAAAGCTTTAAATCTACCCATTTTAAATAAAAAAAATAAACTTGCTAAATAAATTGCATCTTCAGTATGAAGATGAACACACTCAAATATGGCAAAACTAACCAAGTGACCAAAGAATTTAACATTTCTCTAAAAAGTCTCATATTTTATTAGCCAGACCTAGTGCTCAAGTGCATAGTGACACAAAAACAGGCAGTGTTGATCGCAACAGGACTCAATTACAGACGAGTGGTCTCTCCAACCAGCCAGTGATGCATTAGGAACGATAAACGAAAGTCTAAATAAACAAAAATAGGCAAAAGTAACAAAAAGTGCTACTACCTTTTTTGCTCTCTTGACCATTTCTTAATGTACCATTTAGAGCTGAAAGATTCATCATTTCAAAATGGTAATTTAAAAGAGTGCAATTTTCAAATGAACTTATTTCCAGCATTTTTCAACATTGCATAAAAAGTGGGAACATTTAACTCAATAACACAGAGCTTATGAATGGGCAGCCTAGCATGAGACATTCGGCGCTCGAGCCTCAAGTGTGAATAAATGGGTGGGCTGGTATTTTCTTCTTGATGAAGAAAAAAAAAAGGCCTGGAGCTTGAGTGATAGAAAATAATTGCATTTAAATCACAATTGGAGATTGGTCCAAAAAAAACGAAATGAGATTTTTCTTGCTAAATTGCCCAGTCCTCGTAGCGCTGATAAAGGTCCGATGACTGAAATGTTGGATGCCCTGTTTTAAATTCACCATGAGCATCTATTTCAATCTAGATATGTTACAGGATTGGGCTGAAATCATTCCTTGTTTATTCCCTCTGATCCTGTAGATTTGGCCAATATGGCAAAAACATCAAAACACTTCACTGCCTTCACAACACAATATGCCACAATGTTTATTTTTTTTCCATCTTTAAATCAATTAAAAGGAAATAGTGCCACATTTTAAAAAACAACTATTAGTATTGTTTTTATTTAGCTTTTCTACACCACACTAAATCTAACTAAAAATGACTTTTTACAAGGATACAGCATTTCAAGCAAAAATCTTAATACTTCAGTATAACAAGACATGTTTCCAACTTTGTGGACCCAGTTTGGGGAAGAACCTTTTCTATTCCAGCATGACTGTGTCTCAGTGCACAAAGCAGCTCCATAAAGACGTGGCTGGATGAGTTCAGTGTGGAAGAACTGGACTGGTCACACAGAGTCCTGACCTCAACCCCATCCAACACTTTTGGGATGAACTATAATGGAGACTCTGCTCCAGGCCATCTCATCCAACATTAGTCTCTGATCTCATAAATGCGCTACAGAATGAACGGATACAAATATTATTAAAGTCCCTGTAATGGTCAGGCGTCACAACACTTTTGTCCATATAGTGTATATTTACAACTATACTGTAAAATGAGGTGACAGCTGAACAACGAATTTGTTTTATGATTTAATGACTATTTCAAATATGTTTAAAAATATGACCCATCCCTACTCAGGCTCTCTTTGTAGTGAAGCATACAGTTCCCAATACTTGGTTCTGGATTGGTACAATCTGTAGTGACACCATGTAGATGAGGTATAAGCCAGCACTGGGAATCCTTATCTATAACGTCTAAAAGCAAGAACTACAACAACAAACACAGAAATTGTTGTTATTTCAGGACTTCCTTGAGATTAACCAGTCCTGAGTGTTAGCCTCTAGTCTAGAATGCTAAATCAGGGAATTATTTTTGCTTGAAAGCAGTAAAAAAATCCTGCAAGGGCTGCAATTTGCTTAAAGAGCTCTGAAGAAACAGAGAGGAACATAATCCACAGGCTAGCAGGAGTCAGCTAAAGGTCTGCGTGGAAAGCTATTGGGTCGTGCCTTGAAAAGAGTAATCTGTCAGCTTTACTTCACTGCTCCTTCGCTTGCAAAGATAACCCAGCCGAGCTGATCAAATTACTTATGTCAAAGCCATTCAAACACGTCCATTGTTCTTAAGCATGTGTTCGGCTGCTTTTTTCCCCCTTTTTAAACAGGAGTAGCTGCCGACATTCAATCAGACATGACGCTTGAGTAAATTTTCCTGCTGTATCTCACCCTCCTCTCTCTGACACACACACACACACACACACACACACACACACACACACACACACACACACACACACACACACACACACACACACACGAAACAGTGCCAAATCGCAACTGATAATCTCCAACACTCCAGACACTCTCAGACCCAGAACACAGCCCGAGCACTTAAAAAAGAGCCTCAAGGCATCAATATACTGCTTCGGAATTCATGTCTGAACCCAACACTTCAACCGCACGTAGCCATTATCAGTATGAGCATTTCAGAAGGAGAAGCACAACTAACAGGTGTCACATCAGTTGCATTGAGAGGCTGGAGAAGCAACCGATCAGAGTCATTTAATGTAGTGTATCAGTCAGTAATGATCCAAGCTGACTTGCGCTTGCAATGTATGTAAGACCACCACGACATGCACACTCCAAATGCACTAAAGCTGGTAAACCTATCCATTTTAGATGACCAAGCTGGCGAAAAAGCCTTAACAATATAGAAGGACGGCAATACTGCAATGCACAAAGTGAGCATTGGAGAAATGTGCTGGAGAAATGTGGCATGATTAAAGCTTTTTATTAATTACGATAGCGCCAGCACTTAGGAGTGTGCCAGCACTTCTTCAACCTACTGGTGGTTTTGTTTTGACAGAAAGGGCCAAACCATTATCTAGTCATAGCTCAAGCTAAATATTTAATATTTGTTAGAATATTGGTGTTTATTTCTGTATTTAATACTTGGATAGTTCATAGGTAACACTGGTTAAAGGCTTAACACAGTCAACTAATGCGTTCAAAGAAAGAAAGAAAAAACCTACTCGGAACATCCACTCCTTTGGCCTCCCAGCTCTAGTCTCAAAAATAATTTTTCCATTTAAATCACATGAATAACTTATTTGCAAGCTGAATGTACAGTTAAACTACTAGCTATTTAGTGCTTAATTCTTAGAATAACTACAGAATAAGGAATTTTTGCCATTCCTTTTTTTATTAACTATTTTAAACTGTACTAAATCCTGACAGACTGGTCTGTTGACTTTTCAATTTTTTACTTTAAAATGCCGCAGTTCATTTTTGTCCATAGTATTTTATCTAGACCTCAAACTAACATCTTGTGGGTTTCTTTAGCAGCCTTGCCAGATTTCTTACAATTACGGTACAGTTACAAGTGACTCTAATGTGCCGATTAGCCTGAACTCTTAGCTTGAATACACTCTGTTGTTCCCAATTCCAGTTTTAAACTAAAAACAGTCCACAGTGAGACATTTATTAAATACATGCTTCTAGCAGTATTTAGAAGCTTTCCTTGTCCACTGTACAGTGGTTATATTCAGACTTTAACATGTGAAGGACCAATTCACTGATTTCAGACATAATTTATTTAACTTGCAATAAAGTCATAAAAAATGAATCTGACCATTGTTAATCATGACAACATCTTGACCTTTAGTTACACTGACGCAAAACAACCACTTGGGCAAAACTGGAAATATACAAACAGAGGCGCAAACTCAGAGGGGCAAAGGTGACAAAGATATAATATCCCCAAGGTAATGCAAATAATGTAAGGGTGCATATGTCACATCAATAAATTACCTGTACAAGCTCCACCATGTTTAAGAAGAACTCATTTTAAGTACAGACTCAGAGATAAATAATGAACTAATGCAACATCCACAATTAATGCATTGCATAGCCAGTACTTCCAACTGAACTGTGAAGTCTGACTTTCTGAGTTCCTAGAAAGAAATTTTAACCGTAATGCGGTCTGAATTCGGGATTTCGGAAAAGTCAGATTAACCTCACCAACCCTGACTTCAAAATCCAAGATGGCTGCTCGGTGCACCAACAGTGGTGAAACTGCTGTCTGACTCGTCTCATATTAAATCAGTCATACACATCATAGTTACTTCAATCTGTGGGCATGTCGCCGCGGTGCAAAATTAAATACCGCTAACCTGTTATTTTTACTTGTACTGGTAAGTGGTACGTGATTCCCAACTCTGACTTCCCAATTGCGAGGTAAACGGAGCACGGCATTATCCAGTGTTTCCCGAACCCTGGTAGAAGAGGCACAATGCCCTGCACAAACACACCAACTCAGTAAGGGATTATAAATGAGTTGATTAGTTGGATGTGTGTTTGTAGCAGGAAATACAATAAAATGTTTAGTACGGCATGGCTCCAGGACAAGGGCTGGAAAACGCTGCTTTCAGCAGTAGTTCACAGGCATCCATAGCTAAAAGTGAATTGAATTCGAATTGAAAACCTTTGTCATTTGAAAAGATTTTTAAAAAAAAGAAAAGAAAAAGTGTTACGAACCAGTGTTACATTCAGTAGATGTCCTGTTCTGTAATGAATTGAGGTATTTGCTGTGCATTTGGCAAGAGTGAATATTTGGCAGTTTAAACACCTCAGTTATCTCATCTTATGTTTTTTATTGTCTCTTTGGGAATGCTAAATGGCCCATTATCATGTCAACTTCCCCAGTACACAGAGGTATCAATCATCAGAAGAAAACACGCACGCTCTTCTGCTCCATAGCTAAAGGAAAAATCTTGGCAATGCAGGCCAGCACAGCTTGGAGCAGATATGCTAACTTCCAATTTGCTAACACAAACAGTCATGGGGAAGCGGATGACTGCCATGTTCTTTCCACTCTGATCTTTTGGCCAGCTAGTGGGCTGGCTTCAGCCCAGCAGGTGCTTGGAGTGCCTTTCTCTGACTCGATCTTGTCTGCCCCCTCCCCCATCCGGTCTCTCTCTCCTCAGTGCAGCTGGCTGGCTCACCCTGTATTGTTTACTGCCTTGGGGGAGGCGGATGGAGGCCCCTGAGCTGCCCTCTTTCCTTCAACCAAAAGGGGCGACCGGCATTCCTCACGGCTGCTGTCTGAGAATGAAAATGAAAGCCGGTGTAAAAAAAATAATAAATAAAAAGAAAAAAATAGGGGGTGGGGGATTTCACTCACACATGGAAAAACTAAGTGCAAGCACTGCTCGTCATTCTCCATAACTAGACAGACACCTCGGCTGTTTTCACGCTTGTTAGCACGGCAGAGCGAGGACACTGCATGTTTTAATGATGAGAGATGTTGTCAGTTAGTAGGGAAAGCTTTTGTGTGAACACAGGCCAGAACCAAATTTCGTTTCTGTTCTTGTCTTTGACACGGCGAAAAGGCAGCCAATTTTATACTGCTTTGACTGTTCTGTCAGGCCATGTCTTCGCCTTTTCTTATATGCAAACGAGGAGTGGGGCGGAAGGGGGGCTAAGCAAGACAAAGAAATGATCCAGATGTCAAGCTGAGCATTGACGAGATGCAGAGAGAGAGAGAGAGAGAGAGAGAGAGAGAGAGAGAGAGAGAGAGAGAGAGAGAGAGAGAGAGAGAGAG
>JBBJLS010000039.1:3555010-3572939 GCA_037577275.1 Bryconaethiops microstoma | reverse complement strand
GCAGTGTAAGAGTAATTTTATTGCCAAACAAGTTCCTGCCACGATTTCTCAGTAACTGATTTCTTTATAAATATGGGCCTGGTTCACTGGTGTCAAAACGTCAGCTTCCATAAAGTGCTTTTTCCCCCCATGATTCACGAGATGGAACCAATGTTGCAGGCAACAGAACTTCTAACCTAAAACTAGCAATCCATTACTGTGAACATTTTGAGCGCTCAGTCACTGTGGCTTATTATTTAACCCTCTGAAAGTTGCTCCCATAAGACTTCACTAATGTGCTCTGCTTTTACAGCCACATGCTGATTATTATCTTCGAAGAGTCACATCTCGAGTGTTGCTGACGATCATGAATATGGCTCGGAATCAGCTTACATTGGCGCTTTTCTCAAATTTCACATCATCTAGTGGCTCGAGTTGAACCCAGCAATCCAGCTCTGGAGTGAAGTTCACATCTGTTAACTATGCAGCCAGACTGATTTTCACACAGCTAATTCACTGGGCCACCCAGCAGAAGGGAAAACAGGGCATGTCTGTGAGCACTCAGCACTACTCCACAAGTGTCCACGGCTCCTTTGAGAACTTAAAAAAAAATGTGCTTTGTTGAAAATATGTATATTTTTAATGACTAACTTTCAAACAATGCCATAACCACCACACGTTTCACACCAGTTTCCAAAGGTGATCACAAGTATTAGGCCTAGACATCACTCCTTAAGGGGCACCATGCTCACTTTTTAATTTCTCTCAGCAGCATAATCTCCTTTTGAAAGCCCTCGTATGATGAATTAGGGAGACCCCACAGTCAGCGTGAGGAGAGGAGGGGGCGGCAAATAACACAAGGGCCTGCTTGATGCGGATTATCATAGGAAATAAAAATCCTTTCATCTAACCCCGCAACGGTTTATACAGAAACCAAGCCTACACGCAATGGAGCGCTCGTTTTTAGTGCTCTATGAATCATGGCCTGTTGTCATTTCACGACAGGTTGCACAAGTTTACTAATGCATCATTAGAGTTACGCCAAGGAAAGAACAATTTCACACCTGATATTGTTATTTTAGATTTATTGTTGCACTCGTGTTTTCAGTATGTTGAAGACAGATGTCAATTGTGGTCTGATTGTATTTTTTCACATATATTTATATCGTATGGCTATAGCAGATAAACACTTGAAGTAAAAATACTATTCAATAATCTCAGAAAATTATTTGACTAGTTTTTGAAGACGACGCAAACATACAGAGAGACAGAGAGAGAAAGCGAGCCCACTTCAATGGCCCATCCCCCACCCTGGAGTGCACATACACATATACACAAAGAGAAAGACCCATTCACACTCTTCACAAAACACAAGTTTTACTGGTGTTTGGAAGAAACGTGCTTGTCCTTGTCTTCACTTACCATCACCTTCTGCTGAAAGTAATGAATTACGTACAACAATGTGAGTCAAAATAAGTTTTATGTACAAGAGAATGTCACAAACCATTCCGTTTTTAATCATTTTACAACTACCCAAATAATTGAAACTGGATAGGTCACATCCATTCATGTCGAAACAAAATTTTTCCCTTAAGTGACAACGCGGAAAAGCACAAAGCAAAACTTATGTACATATACACGTAAGGGATGGGTCATATCTATCCATGTCGATACATACAATTTTATCAAATGTAGAAATTGTGACAGTCTCCTTTAAGACAGCCACAATATGAGGGAATACATTTATATCTACAGGACAGCAAGAACAGTAATATGAAAGAAAAGCAAACGTTGTAGTGAAGCAGCCCAACATTACTCACCTCCGGAGTACAATAAATACATCAAATGTCAGTTGACATAAAACAAAACATCTTATCAATTTTAAGCAATTACCCCCAATCCTGATATTAATGTGCATCTGTTTTACATATATCAAAAACCATCTAAACTTATTAGTGATCAATACAGTCCTTCTGTGGCATCTGTCTGTAACATGGTCTAATTAAAGAGGCCTTATTGCATTGGCACCATAAATCCTGATGTCAATAACAGTGACATACTGAGCCATTATTTAACTATGACAGAGGTTCTTTAAGTGCTGTTGTTGAAATGAGATTTACTTCACTCTGGCCAAAGGCTGCGGCCTTTATTAGCTACATTTTGATATTTATTCAAATGTTCATGGAATATGTTAGTACAAATTGAATTAACTTGCACAATGGATTCGGAGAGCTGGCGAATTAATCAAATGTCTGGTAAATTAAAACAGCCATGATGTGCAGGGCTAGATTTCCCCTAACGGAAGCCCCGTGTGCAGCCTAAATCAGGCTAAGCTTTCAACCTAATTAGCGTAACCTGACAAGCGGCACCATCTGAATGTGGCCTGCCTACGCCGAGACAGCCCAATGGATAAAAAGCTGAGGAACAGGGTTGTACATACAGATTGGCTCATTTGGTGGATACATTACTTCTTGTAAGAGCCCCCCCCCCTATAGAGGATATAGCCGGTTTCTAAGACACCAGTAGGCACACCAGTAAAAGACTGCTAAATCAGGACCACTCACTTCACGGTCACGTTTGATAAGACACACTCCATGCTGTGCTACCAGTGAGTCATGCATCATAAGAGAAAGCCTGTATGGAAGCTTGTAAGTGTTGCGTCAAAACATGCAAACCCTCTACTGACAGCACACGCACTCTTCAGAAGAAATCCCAATGTGCACCATCTCTTTGATTCAATCACTACGGCTCCTTTTTTTTTTTTTAACCTGTCTGACTTAAAATGCAGACTCGGCAAATTACAAGAAGTGATGAAACGAGATGAAAAGGACGCTCCATGAACTAAATACTTTTTACACAAGGCCACGCTGAAATCTTCCACAATGCCGCCTAATCTTCTTAAAGGAATCTTTCCTGTGACACTAACCTTATTAGGGCAAGAGTAATTCAATCCTCAGCACAAAGATGTCAAACACAGCAACAGACTTGTTAACCTTCAGGTCTTTTTCCCGGTTAATGTTTTGATGGAAAATTGAGACCTGGAGGGTAGAATGAGATTGGAAGTGGCAGACGGGGGCCATATACCTCTGTAAGACTCTACATTAAAATTCTATTACTGAAATAAAATTAAAAAATTACAATTACACGGTTAGAGCTGACATTTAGACATTTACCATCTTGTTAGTTTAATGTTCAGTTTGAACCAAAGACTAGACGGAAAAATGTTTGTGAAGACCATGAAGGAAAAATTGTAATGAATTTCTTAAATGCATGCTTGCACTCAAATTCATCCAATATGAGAATGACTATTTAAAATAAGAAAAAGTGCTTCGCAGACATGTGGTTTACAGTCATACAGTAAAACACAATATAGGATCCAGGACTAAAGATCTGAGACAAAATAAGGGATGGCTTTTTCTTTTCTTTTCATAAAAACATGAATAATCTATGTCTATACATCCCTTTTAACAATGGACGTCCTAAAAATGCTGAGACATAGCTGCGTCAGATAGGGAAAGAGATGCATTTTCAGAGACCGTTTATCTGGTTTACAGAACAGGTCACATTCCACATTCATTTTCATATTCCATTGCTATCTTACTGGTCTAAATTCGATTCCATCATGAGTGAAATAACATTAAAAGGCAAAAAAAAAAAAAAAAGTCTTGTTCTGGACTTGTTCAGGTCTTGTTCAAGATAAATGTTATTCAGGACCCATAAGTTATTTCAGTGTTTCAAACTAAATTCACAGATTCACAACAGAACTAAACAAGTTGCCTAGCACGATATCCGCCTCTTAGTTCTGTGGTGACTATACAAGTGACTAAGGATGTACTCGGCTTCACCTGACTGGTGTTCTAGCAGCCACAACTAACGCCAGACAAATGAATGTCTAATTGTCTTTGTTTAAATGTTGTTTGCCAACTAAACATCTTTCACCTGCTTCAGTATTTCAAAGGAAAGGTTGTACGTTGTACAAGAGTAGTTTTGTTCAGGAAGCTGTTTAGATTTGGCGGGTGTCAAAATCTGATATTTGATATAGTTATTATGCACCGAAAGAGCCACTTTGGACCTTTTGGTGACACTGAGCCACTGCGCTAAATTAATCAAACTCATTTGACTGCACTTGTAAGTGTACAGGAATAAATGGTATATTTCTCTAAAGCACATTGCAGTAGGTGTAGTCCTACATGTAGTAAATGATTACATATCACTGGCACGTATGTACATAAAAATGATCAGACATAATCATCATCGGCCCATCCCTAGTGCTTCCCTTGATAGAATCTTGGACACCAGACAATTGGTGCGGACCCTGGCTAGAAACCTTTGATGTGTGTTTAGACTTGGAAATCCAAACTCCTCCTTGTAGCTAGAGTTGTCAAGATTTTGAAGAGTGATTAAAAAGGCAATTTCAGTGGTCTCAGTTCTACTCCTGAGGGGCATATGAACCGCACCGAGGGGCTTGGTAATTATCTGGTCTGAATGAGGCGTGTTAGAGAAGGGGGGGGGGATGCACAAATGCACAGTGCACTGGAGATGAGGATTAAGAAGCGCTGGTCTATTCCGTTGGCTTTCTCCGTGCTTGCCCTCTCTGATTTCACCAGCTCAATAAAGCCAGGCCCTGACAAGCTATTCAGTGTGTAGGAGGTTAAAGACTTCATCCATTCACAATAGTATCCCCCCTTCTCTGCCTCTTCCATTTTGTCTGCTCGTTTTCCCTCGCTCATCCCTCTAGCCCTGAAGTGCCCTCTTCTCTCAACAGACCAGTGCAGAGCTTCCAACTCCACAGGGGTGGGTGTGTGTGTGTGTATGGCTGGGGGGGCGCCAAGGAAGGGAAGAAAAACCCACTATGACTAGATTCATGGTTTATTCTTGGTGCACTAACCAGACCAGCTCCGCATCCATCCAACTCCTATTTAGAGGAGCTGCATCAACTTCAGGCATTCAACAGTTTTGGCCTTCTTTCATTTATCAGTCTTTGTTTGTTTATCTCCCTGCTTTGCCCTCTAGCTTTCTCGCTGCTTGCACTGAAAGGTGAAATGAGGCATGCTGGAAATTTGCTGGCCGACAATGGAAGACAGCTGCTCTCACTACTCGAGCCTTTCATGAGCTGAATTAGCAGCGCAAGCTCTGCACTCGCCCTTCCCCCCACAGCTCGGTGCTTGCTGCAACGCAGATCCAGACACACTCACGCTTGCCTTACAAAGCTCGGAGAGCAGGGAGGGGAGAAGCACGCCTGAAAGGGCTTTGTTTCCTCCGATCTGTGATTGCTTTGACACGCAATGGCAAGATGTTTCGCGACCTTGTACAGTTTTTCCCTCCCCTGTTCGCCAGGGATTGTTCGCCGGATTGGCAAGAGCCTGAACAAGCTCTTAGGTTTGATTATATAAAGATCTTACAAAAGCAACGTTAAATTAGTCCTCTGTTCAGCCTAAACAGCCTGGTGCGGTGGGTACAATGACCCTTTTACAGCTGAGCTTAGCATATCAAATTATGCAGCAGAGTCTCCGAAGCGCTGTGTAATTTATTTCCACAGCCTTAACGGAGCAGGGATTTCACACTTCTGACGTTGGAATGCAGGTTAAAGAAGTCACCCAGAGGTCAGCGGCTGAGCTCTCAAAATGGCACCATAATGACACGAGTCAGACTCTCTGGGCGAGCCAGAGCTCAAATATTTCATGACAGGAGCTCGATCAAACTGACATTTCTAGCCACTATGACACTGAACTAGCACTGCAGCGAACAGATATTTCCATGAGACTGTCAAGTGTCCATTATATTTTCGATCAGTGGCTGCCAAGTCTCTTGTAATGTCCCTCAAATTGTCAGACGTGTTGCTTTATAGAAAGACTTTTGCATTTAAATCTGTTGTTGGTATTCAAATAAAAACTAATTAGTATCTTCAGAATCTCAACAACATACTGTACTTATGGTACAATGTACCTAAACTAATTACTAGATCTTGTGAGCAAGAAACTGTAAAGCTGCAAATAGGTCAAACGAGAAGCATGCACATTCAAACTGACAAAGTATTAAATGGAATTCAATTTTGATACTTGATACCTAGCTAAAATATTCACTCATACCCCAATAAAATAAACAGAAATACTGTCAACAGTGGGGATACTATGCTAAAATCAATGGCACATTGGTGTAAGTAAGCAAAATAAGAGATATTTTATGATCTGAATTATTGTGTATGCAGTCTTGTCGTTTCATTTTACATTAAAACAGAAAAAGGTGGAAGTGTAGAACCAAGGAAACAATGTAAATTAAACGTGACTAATAATGTAAATAACTATGCAGTTAAAGGCATAAATGCCATTTAAATAAATATACACAACTAGACCAATAATGAGTATTTCATTTTATTATACTGAAGTTTACTACAACATACTGAATTGTCATCTTGTTTCTAGCACGTTAGTTAGTGGGACATGTTTGCTTGGGGATAAGATAATAGCCGCACTAGACTGGGCCATAAAAACCCTCCCCCTCCCTAATACTGTACTTTTATATTACTGAATGCTCTTAATAAACTAAAAACAGAACTGTTCGAATATAAGGCACTTTTGCTGTATCAGACAGACACAGAATCAGCCAAAGAATTTTGAGAATCATTACATCCCGACCTTCAGGCAGTTCTGGGAAGCGTTTGCCTTTCCAACATCAGAGCGTTTTCCCCAACAAGAAAGCTTGATAGTCGATTACAATACATATTAACAGAACTCCCGCAAAAACCCATTCACACCCCTTTTAAACAACTTGTTTCTTTTGATGCAACATTATTCAGAACCATTCACAAGGTCACAGGTACTGTTCACAACATAAAACAGCAACAATTAAAGATTCATTTCAAATTCAACAACCAATCAGGGGTCTAATATTCACGATAAGCACTTAAATGGCCTTTCCATTTCAGTTATATTTGCCTTCAGTATATAATGAGCATGGAAATCATTTGTTTGGGTTTTACAGATAGTTTTGACTATAAACAAAGACAGTGCTGACAACTGCAGTAGCTCTATATGTACCTCACACAGTATTTTTCATGGTTTCTTGACACACAGAAAAAGAAATGAAGGCAACAAACTAAGACAACAGCAGTTTGCAGCAACGTGCCAGTGCCAGCAATAATGTGTGATTTGGATTTTGGTCCGACAGACTGCAGTCTTACTTGTTATGCGAGGAAAGGAACCGTGTTTTACTGCAGTATTTAACCATATCTAAAGGACAACAGATAGAGAGAAATTTCACCAGTTCTCATTCCCAGCCAGACTCAAAGACATATCTGATATCTCTCGCCCTCACATTCCAAGCCTTGAAGCACATTCCTCCCCACCACCGCAAAACCGTGGCACAGAACTATGCTCTTGCAAGGCAATTCATATCCATCTTGGATGTCTGACAGTTCCAGATCACAGTGCAATCTTAGAGAGATTAGGATTCTTCACCACCCGAGTCCTTCCATGATAGAGAGGAGCTTTTCCCCTCGGTCTGAAGAACTCCTCTCTCCCTGCGAGTGTACTTCAGGATTTTGAGTAGGACTTGATTAAAATCAATTACTTGCTTAAAAAATAACCAATTAAACTTATTTTCCAAACAAATTCTCTTAGCAATAAGTTTAAGATATGAATGATAGACAGCATACTCACAGGCCATTAGCTCGCTAACAAAACATTGAAATGGTCCTCAGGCTACTTGTAAAGTAAGTATTTCTGCAGTAAACATTATTGTATAATCAGCAGTGAGTGCTCTAAATAATCCCATGTCATTTTCATAAAATGATTGGCTCAGAGCAGCATTAAAGATTTCTCAAAATCACATAAAAATGACTTAAAATGCTGCTCTCTCCTACAGTAAAAATTTAAATATTATTCACTAAATTTCCTGGGTCTTCAAATATAAGCACAATAAAAAGCTTTCTTAACTGTAAGTTCAAAGGAAAAAAATGTGGATGGGTTTTGATATGATGCTGCTATTCTTTAAAAACACTGCTGACAATGTTTTTAATACAGTAATAGATTTCTTAAAAATTAGCAGATCAACACGAATGGCATAACGACATTAAAAGCACTTCAGTCTAAAATCACTTATGATAAACCGCAGATAACTTTAGCTAGACACACACAAAGACCCTCATTTCCCTGTGCCAGAACTGAGGACTGTCAAGAAATGTGCTAAGATTCGAAAGCAGGTCCATTGCTATGCTGTCTTTAGTAAAAGGAGGACACTTCACCGGAAAACCCACTACATAAGATTTGATTCACATCTCTTTGAACAGAAACCAATTGGCAACTGAAGGGGAAACACAGCACTTTCACTGCAGCGATTTTTAGAAACTCAAGACATTGTGGCTGCAATCAAACACTCGGCCAAATGACAAATGAGTGGCATGTACTTACCTTTTCATTTTTCACCTTCTTCAGTGCTCGACAATCGCCATTATCCAGCTCCTCGGGTTCTGATTTAATGGCCAAGGGCACTATTCCTACAGATTCCAGGGCATTATTCCCATGAGGCTCTGACACAGCCATGTCTGCATTCTGTGCATTGTCAAAAGAGGTGCTACGTGTATTGTTCCCAAGTGCTTGAGCATTAGCAGCTACCTCTTTCTCAATAGCGACCACTGCAACCGGTCCTTCGCTTTTCTCCTTCTTGTTTTTCCCACTCGATACTTCCTTCTCCTTTTTGCTATTTGGTACGCTACGGGAGGCTTTCCCACCCTTCTCAATGCCTTTGCCAGGTGTGGAGTTGCCGGTGCCTCCTGAACTACCTGTCGTGCCAGTAACCTCCCCTTGGGTTCGTCCCTGATGCTCTTTTTTCGCTCCATCCCCTGCTGGAGACTTGGTACTATTGTCTTTAGAATTCTTGCTGCGCTTGGATTTCGATTTGCTCTCTTTGCCTTGGGGGGCACCAACGGGGCTGACAAACTTGATATTGTCTGGCAGCGCTGCCACGGCGCTGGGTGGTGCTGCCATTCCCCCTCCTTCCTTTGAGCCAGACATCTCGAGTTTGTCCTTCTCTAAGTCAGCGTCAAGGTCGATAATCAGATTTCCAACACCGATATCCCACTCATCACCGCTGTCGTAAGTGTCCACCGCATTCGAGTCCACACCTTTCCCGCCTGCAGTGCCACCACTTAGGGACATTTTAGTGCCAGCTCCCCGAGTCTGTCACTGTGACGTCTGATTTCTCAGACTTCCAGGGTGCGGGGAGAAGGGGGAACGGTAGCCTCAACGCATCGATATCAATTTCCCAATCACCCACATCTTGCCCTAAAGGGAAGAAGGACAGACAAGAGTTATACAGTGAAACGGATCTGTTCGGTTGATGTGTTTTGCTCACCTTACCAGACTCGTTTGCATGACGTTCATAAAGACAGACACAGTCCAACTGAGACTTTTGTACATTTTTCAAAACAACATGAATGATAGTGGTCTATTAAAGCGAGTGCGGTCCAAGGCTGAACACATGGAGAACAGATCACCTCTTTTTAAATCAACATGTCATAAAAACCAGCGTTCGCTCCCCAGCAGAAACTGAGTAGAACAGCAGATCAGAACAAGCAGGCGGAGAGCAGTTAAAACTGTCTTACTGTGGCAGGATTAAAAAAAGAAATAAAAGCATAATTAGGACTGATATGATTATGTGAACAGAAAAGGGGCGGAGGTGGAGCAGCTACGCTGCCTGCTGAAACTGGGGCTTAGTCGAAGGCTGATGCTCATAAACTAATTGAGCCGGCCGGGCTCTTTCACAGGCCAGTGAGCTCAGGGTGGCTTAGCAGGGTAAAGCTTGAAAGGCTAACTCTAGTCAAAAAGGAGCATGCCCTTTGACCCCACTCATTGTAAATAATTAACACTGACGTCTGCAGCATTTGTTCCGAGCAGCCTGCAAGGGCAAATAAGGTGGGGGGGGGAAAAAACACACACACACACACACACACACCTTAAAACAAGTGCTGGTCAATACACATTTACACTGCTCAGATGTTCAATGATCAGCTCAATTACAGCATTATTGTAGAATAAGGCTGCATGAACCCTAGGTTTCTTAACAGCTCGGATCAGTTCATGTCGTTTGATCTTTCCTGCAGTGCATCAGGCGGTCACAGAACCTAGACAAGGAGTGTGAAAGCCATAATTTAGTCACTGCAACGCCAGTTTCACTTCTGCACTCGAGTAGGTTCACATTAAGAACTCTGACAGAACTGAAATGTCTGCATTGCTAAGATGTACAAGTGTAACACAGTTTACCTCTCAAACATACAACTGAATCTCTCGGCACTAGAAATGTTATAATTTCATTGACTATAAATACCTTCACCATACATTAGATGTTAATTGTTCTTACACTGAAATTGCAGAAGGTTGTAACATTCAAATGTCTTTTAACCGATTACTACTGAATGTAAAATTCAAGTCAATTGTTAAATGTGTCACATAATCAGTCGTGTAATATTCATCACATATAACTGACAATATAGCAATAGCAATATAAGCCCAATATGGATTTTGATCATACTGAAAAGTCCTAAATGACATTAAAAACCAATTGTTCCTCTTTTTGGTATTTAAACAGTGAGAGTTTTTAAGAAAAGAAAAGAAAAAAAAACCTTTTACTCCACAGTCCACACAATTTCTGTGAGGTCATCAAAACCAACACATTTTTACATTTCAGTTATTTCAGCCCACAGTAGTTCCATTCATCCATGATGAAGTTACAAGGACCGTTTCAGCCTTGACTTCTTTTTGAAAGAGGTCAGCCAGTCAGAACTGGGTCTTTTACATACATCAGTCTTAAAGATGCAGTAACCAAAAACAGCCTGGTTCAAGGAGAGAGGTTGGAAAACGGTCACGTAAAAATAAATTACAACTTTACATTTTTTGTGAATAAAACCACAAAGTCATAAGCGCTCCATGGGAGGAAAAAATAAAATGTAACATAAATGTAGCATATGGAGCCTTTAATGATTCTTTTCCTACCGAAGCCGTCTCCTTGCGGTGAAGGCGGTTTGTTTAGCCTGTGATGTCAGCAGTTCCTGAATAACTGGTCAACAAATACAAGACATAAAATCTCTGACCAATTCATTAAGAGCTAAACTCCACCGAGGTGCTGTCAACTAATCACTCACAGATGGTCGCCCCTTCAAAGTGGATGAAGATAAAAACCACAGCTGCCCTTCTAGAACAGTTGAGGGAGGTCAGGCTCTGTAACATCTGGAGCCATGCTGTGATGTACCGAGACTTTATTAGCCCGCTATCAGACTCTGACACTTTACTGAATCCCCAGAGCTTCCTCTTAAAATGTCATGAAGTGAAAGAGTAAGACGTGAAAAAGTACGGCAGGTTGTCGCTGATCTCTGAACCGGTTTAGATGTTTGGAGCGACATTGACGCAACACAAAACACAATAAGACAGAACAGCAGCCTAAAACTCAAAGAGCTTATCTCGAGGGTGTTAATTAATGTTTACCGGTAGCACACGAGGTGAAAGGAGATCACACTGGTACGGTTCAGTCAGGTTCCGTCTCAGCTAACATCAAAGCTCCTCCCAAGCAGACAGTTTAGTTATATGTTCTAACGTGCAAAAGGCGTTGCTCCCATTGACTTATTGATTTCCCAGAGGCTGCCCTAACACAGGACGGGGGGGGGATTTTCAATCATACTTGGTCGAGGTGAAGCAATCGCAAAAGAGTCCGATCACCCGAAGTAATATGAGCGAAATAGGAAAAGAGCTGGACAGAAGCTTTCCAAACGAAAATGAAGAAGGAAGTAGACACAACATATTTAACCCTGCCAACAGCACCACAGGCTACACTGAGCCAGAGCACCTGAAAGAGAAACAATCAGCTTGAGATGGAAGACGGAGATCAATGGTGCAATTGCTATTGGTTTACTGTCGGCCAATTCGCTGCCCACATAATTGGCTAAACAAAGCTACTGACAGAAAGCCACAGCTTCCATCTTTGCAAATATTCAAAGCTGATGTGGCTTTGGCCTAAAATGAACATGGCTACATGATAATTGAAAAAAAGAAAAAAAAAAAGGGGCTCTGAATCAATCGGTTAAAAACAACCATTATTATGAGTTTCAGGTAACATCCTTTGGACCACCTCGCACCGTCTTTCCTGTGAAATTCTGGCTTTCATTAGGAGGAAAGAGCCACATAAAAGACATCTGCCTGGAATTAGATCATTAAATGCAATCCAAGACAAAATACTGTGGGTGCCAATTGGTGCAGTGTAATGCCTGATCATTTTTAATGATTCTCATAGGCACAAGTGTTTCAGACGCCATACCCACAGGGGACAATTATATTATATAGCCTATGTTTTCAATAAATTGGTTTCCTGATTACATTTGGTAATCTGAACGATAACCGCTCTATCCACACGCCATTAATAAGCCATGTTTGGCAGACCGAGAATCCTCTACACTGGGGAAAAAAGAATAAACTGAAACTGTTACCTACAGATACCCTGGTCATGTAAATGTTCAATTCTTATACCACTCTTTCATGCATTATAAGTCTAATGGACACACACTTCTATGCCTTTTTTTGCTGTTTTTTAAATATAATTTTGTATTTGAGTGTCTTGGAAAGGCTGTTCGGTTTACTGTTCGGTTAAACACACTTTTTAAAGATTACTCAATCATCAAAAAAAAAAAAGATGAAGAAAAAATGAATAAGAGATGCTAGATTACCCCACGGCTGAAAGCATGAATCCGGACAAAAAAAAAAGAAGAAAAGGCTTAGTTCACAAAGGAAGTTGCAAATACATGGGTTACACATTCAAATCATCTGAGACACATTTCCACACCCCAGTTGCAGTAGCAAAAGTAAAAAATATATCATAAGAAAAATCAACACCATTGCAACATCATATTAAGAGTGATGAAAAGGGATCTTCCAGTTTTTTTTAAACTACACAGCAATACATTTAGCTTTATATTTCCAGTTTCTGCTGAAAAATTGCTCAACGGTGGAACACATCCCACTCAAATTCTGACGAGTCGCAATCTTAGGCAAATCAATACTTCGGAAACACGAGCAACATGTTACAACAGCTGGCTTGACTCCACTATTCAGACTTAATTCAGGCTGAATTATCTTCTGGAAATTCTGTAAAAGCCCCTCTGGGGGTGGTGGCCAGTGGCAGTGTGGTTTTGAGCATGGCAGTGCCAGAAACCATTGAAATTTTGTACCATTGGAAACCCTGATGGATCTGCAAATAAAGTTTGAGCCGATATGTCACATCCAATTAGGAATGGATTAAAAAGTTTCGAAGTTTAAAGATGCATGCTGACATCTGATCTCGCCCTCGAAGGCCTGATTGCAAATGCATTTGACTAGCAGGTGTAAATGAGGTGTGATTTTTGACCTCGAGCAATTAATCATATAATAGCCTAATGGTTACTACAGCGATGGCTTCTGTAATTCGCTAATCAGTGGCCACAATTAGGCTAATGCATTTCGTTTAGTGGCTGCGTCAGAATCAAGCATGCCTAATTATGGTTTGTGCGATACTAAGCAAATAAGGCATTAACGAAGGCCAGAAATTTTCAGCGGAGTGTACCGGAACCACACTGACCAAACCCGAATGTTCCCACATAGTCTTCCATGCGCGACAGAGGTACACAGGCGGCGTGTGCCTAATCTCTAACTGCATTATCATCTCAATCATGATTAGGCAGAGCCAACCTGCCAGGGCTTTCAGTGTGTTTCAGGAGAGGGGGTGGGCTCAAAGGTGCGCTCAATAAGATTCCCCAAGGAATACACATTGATTGCCATTATCATGCTTTCCAAAGTGAACGCTTGGCTTTTCAGCACATTTATTAGCTATAAATGAGCCTAAAAGGATCCACACCGGTTATATAAGATAGAAGAAAATCTCAATGAGTGTCTACTGCAGCTATTGCTTGATAATAATGAGACTTATTAGACAACAGTATTGAAATAAACTTAACATCTCAAACTGTACCTTTACAGAGCACTTCTGTTACCTCAGTCACCATCAATTGCAGTGTAAGGGGCAGCTAGCATTGTAAAAAAATTAAAAAAATTTAAAAAAAAAGAGTTTAAAGGTAAACATCTTTTAAATGCACAAAAACTCAAACAAGCATCATTCCGACCTGACTCTTCTCTATTCAACCTAACAGAATGACACACTCAGTCAAGATACATTCATTACGTGTTCAAAACCCTGGCCAAGAAAGTCATGGCAGAAAATGCTGAACATAAGGACTCTATGGCTTCTGATCTCTCTGACAAAACCGTTCCTGTTCGCTCCACAACACCAGCTAAACACACTGCATGTTAGTGAAATAAAGCAGAAGTAATAAATAACGACTACATAACCACATCGATGTAAGTATAATTAAGTCAACATGGTTCTCATATTACTGAACACTCAATGGGAAAATTGAGATTTGAAACATTTACACTCACAGAGAGAGGAAGATCCCTTTAGGCCTGCATGTACACAGACCTCCTACTGGCAACGGCCTAATTTCTTTGTTCAAATCACTTAATTCTGAAATTAGGTGGAAAAAAAGGTGAAAAAATTCCCCATAACGTCATGGGTTATAGCCTTTATCTTAAACGCCGTTCATTCCCTGGAAGCATTTTGCTGTTTTTGGATAGGGAACTGATAACTGGGACATTTTCCCCAATGAACTTTTAACAAAAGGAGGAAAATATCACAGGCTGCCACTTAATCCACGGCAGTAAATGTAAGGTGCCCACAATGATTACCAGTGACAAGGCCAGGAAACTAAATGTCAGTGAGCACACATTTTCAGATTTCCCAAAGAACTGATGAACCACAGCATCCTACAGTCGCCCGAGTGAATCATCTACACCACAAAGGCCACATGCATCACAACACACATTCATTCTTCATTAGGAGCCGCTGCAAATTAAAATTAGTGACATAGTATATAACATCTCACTACTGCACCCAATTAACCAACTGTACCCTGACTGAGCAATCACATCTGCACTAATCGTGATATCTAATTAATCAGTACAGCCTTGAAAATGCATACCAATGCTGTTTTGTAGCTTTAGAGAATGACTTAGGAAAAGGGTCATAACTAATATATAATAACGCTATTTAGCATGTTCCTGGTAAACAACCTTGTCACGTCTGCACCAATGTTATTCTCCCAATTTAGCACTTTGTCTTGGCTGATAATGTTGTATAATTTTTAAAAATAATATTGTTTACAATAGCAATCACATCAGCACTAACCGTGATATCGATATGTGATTAATTGACACAGCCTTAAAATGTATATCAATGCTGTTTTGTAGCTTTAGAGATTCACTTTAGTCTCAGAAGCGTTCCAATTTGCTTCAAAATGCTAGAAATTGCTCAGTAAAAAGGGTTATAACTAATACGTAATAAAACTATTTACCATATTCCTGAGGGTAAACAAACTTGCCAAGTCTCTACAAATGTTGTTTCCTTCAGTTTAGCTCTTTACTCTGGCAGATATTGAAGAATATTTTTTACAACAGCACTAATCGCGATATCGATATCTGATTAATCGGTACAGTCTTAATAATGCCTACCAATGCTATTTTGTACCTTGAGAGATTCATTATAGCCTCAGAAGCAATCCAATTTGCTTCGAAATGATAGAAATGACACAGAAAAAGGGTTTTAAGCAATATATAATAAAACTTCCATATTCCTGAGGGTAAACAAACTTGCTAAGTCTGTACTAATATTATTCCACGAATTTAGCTCTTTATCATGCCAGATAATGTTACATAAATAAAATATATTTACGAATATTGGTCATAATAGCTATGAAGCTTCTTAGGTAGCTAAACTGGTCAAGAAATTAACAGTAAGAGCCACAAAACCACAGTTAACTCTCCACAGGAGCTTAGAATTTGACAGTTTGCTCACCAATTTAACACTGCACAACTTGCAGAAAGGCAAAAAAGCGTCAAAATGATTTAAACCCGTCAGAAATTTTTTAATATTCCTAAACATTTGTATAAATACAACAGTTAAGCATTAAAAAAAAACAAAATTTGTCCTCCAAAACCAAGACTAAAGTGAGGTAAGTGGCTAGCAGGCTAAACATACATTATTGTTGTAGCAAGAGGGTTCAGTTGCTACATGGAAACAAAAACAGTAAAAATTAACAAAAAATAAAAACACAGAAAACTTGGTGACCAACTCGTCTATTTAACATCTCATTAATATAGGTTTAATCCTTTGTTTTGCGTTTTGACTGCATTTTCAGCAACTTTTTAGCTGCCTGAGATTGAAAGCAGAACGTTAACATGTGCAAGCAATTGCACCACACACACACACACACACACACACACACGGTTAGCCCTTCTAGCTAACAGCCAGGCAGGCCAGCTTCAGAAAGTAAATCTCTCTCAGACGATTTGGAGCCAGTTCTCCTTATCCGGCAGCCTCTAGAGGTCCAGGAATAAGATATCTGGTTTTCTAACAAAACACACAAACAAACAAACACACCAACCCAGAAAACAAACAAACAAAGAAGCCAAAAAAGACCAGACTTACTCACCCTGGTCGCAAACTCCTATCCAGGGAGCTCTTATGTACATTCCATATATGAGATCGGGAAACGTTCGGTTAGAAAACAAAAAAGCCCCGAAAAGACGAGCAGCACGGTACTCCCGAGACATCCAGCAACTAGAGAAAAGGAAGGCCAGCAATCTGCTGGAGCGCAGCCATCACACTCCAGGATCCCGTTCAGAAATGGAAACGCTGGCTGAGCCCTGCATGGCAGTTCGAACCTCGATCTCTGGCTGGAATCACACGCTCCTGCTCCCACTCCGACCGGAGGATAGATCCAACATCCTGACCCCCTTCTCTGCTTCTCGAGGAACTTGGGTTGTCTCTGTTTATGTAAATATACGTGTTTATATCTCTTCTTTTCTCCTCCCGAGTCTCTGCTGGGCTCCGTCTCCTCCAGCTCTGTGGGGATACAATGTAGCAGAACGTGATACAGTGGAGCACCGTGAAATCCAGGACCAGGATCTGGACCGGAGGAGCAGGGTGAGCCGTAATAGCCGGAAAATGGACTATCATTCAACTCCACACCAATCCACTCCACTCGAACGACCACTCCAGGCTCCAGCGCCAACACCAACTTGCCAAAAGTATTGGGACGCCTGACCATCCCAATAAGAAGGACTTTGATGAAATTGCATTCAAACACAGACATTAATATGGAACTGGTACCCCGTCAAAGTGTAAAATGTAAAATTTGTCATATGTGTACACGCCACATGACACGAAATTCTTTCTCTGCTTTTAACCTATTGACCAAGTGATCCCAGACCAGCAGGGATTTTACATTAAAAGACACTTGATTCAAATACACAGATTTTAATATTTGTGCACTGGGGCACAGTCTTGCTGGAATAGAAAAGGTTCTTCCCCAAACTGCGGCCACATAGTTGGAAGCATGGCGTTGTCCTGAATGTCTTGGTATACTGAAGCAGTAAGATTGCCCTTCACTGGAAGTAAGGGAACTAAAAAAAACAGGTGTGTCACAATACTTTTGTCCATATAGTGTATCACATGGTCATTCAAAGGAATAGTAAACAACCCTGTTCCATATCGGTGCAGTCTCATCATATCCAGAGTAAAGAGAAAAAAGTGGAGTTTTAGATAAATCTACTGTAAAATAGTTTCACAGTAGGTAGTGATCATTTTTTCTCCTTCCACAGTGAGAGTTTGTCTGTTGTCCACGTTATCTGGGCTTGGTTCTCAACAGCTCAGCTTGAACCTGAATAGACTAAATGACATTTAAGGATGTTTTTTGGGACCATGTTTATTAATTACAAAGTTCAACAGGTCAAAATCATCAAAGATAAGTTTATGTGGGTTTTGTAGTGTTTTTCATGCTGATTTCAAATCTGTGTTTAGTTTTTCCCGCACGTACAGT
>JBBJLS010000039.1:3521958-3545479 GCA_037577275.1 Bryconaethiops microstoma | reverse complement strand
ACACACACACACACACACACACACACACACACACACACACACACACACACACACACACACACACACACACCTTCAACCAGGCATGCAAGAGCAACAGTAGTCCTCAGACCTTTGAAACAGGGACACGGTGGGTTTACAGCACTGTCCCTAATACACTATGACATTAATCAATTCCACCTGCCACACGGAGTTTGGGGCTTGCTGAAGCAGCCAGCTGAGGATGGGAATTTTCCACTGAGACCGAAAGGAAGCCCTCTGTGTCCACCAGCCCACAAACATGTATTAACTTTTGCCAGGAAGCCAAGAGAAAAATCTCCCAGCCATCAGGGTCGCCCATACTAATGAGCCAAACAGAGAAAACAGATTAATCCTGTGGCCATTAATAATTTCTGCAACTGTTCCCTCTGAGACAATTAATCACCCCGCCTCTCTGTCGGAGAAAGAGCCTGGAGCAAGGCAGGGATCCGGGGGGCTGCTGCCGGAGCCACAGACTGCTTTATACTGAAGACCATCCAAGCTCATGCAGCTCCCCAGAGCAGCAGAGACATCCCTCAAAAAATGCAGTCAGTTAATGGACAAAACACTGAGATAACAGGAGTGATCCAATTGCTGCACATTACCAACAGGTCACAACGAAAAGTGTTTGCCTAATGATCTCCTACCGGCAGGAGGGAAAACAACAACAAACATCTGCATTATTTAAGCAAGAGTTAGGAAACATCTAGGTGAATTTCAGAGGGGGAGCTGCAGATAGCTTTCGGTTTCAGCTTTTGGAGTTTTAGATCATGCGGATCCTCTGCGAGAACAGTGAAGCACAATTAGTCACAGCCCTCTTTACATGAGATATGATGGCTCCATTATCATTCATTAATGAGAACACTCGAGTACATGGCCGCTCCCCCACACTCACACACTGGTTAGCTCTTTATTCTATTCTTCCCCCTCTGAGAGGGAGGCAGGAGGAGAAAATCTTCATTAGCAGCAGGGTAAGAACATTGGCGAGAGAGAGGAAGAGAGGGAGAGCGGGAGAGAGAGGCAGATCGAGCTAGTGAGTGAATGAGAAAGCACAAGAGAGAGGCAGAGGAATAAATTGAGGCTGATCTAGTGTGCTGCATTTTGAAGAGGCCAGATTTGCATATCTGTGCAGCAGAGCAGAGGGAGAAATGTGTCAGCGCTGACAGTTCGATGAGAATCTTAAAGCTCCAGTGCTCTTTCTCTCTCTCTCTTTCTGTCTTTCTTTCAATATATCCCTCTCTCTCTCTCTCAGGCATTTGCCCTGCTCCCGGGGCTAAAGGGTCACGAGCTGCTCCTTTGTGCTGGGCCCCTCTCATGGCAGCGCTGCGGAGGCTTGTTTAACGGTCAGCTCAAGTGCAAAGCGGTTCTCTGGGGGGAAGGCCAGTTGAAGCTTCCCTGCTGCAAGGGCAAATGGAGACATCTGTGTGTGTGTGTGTGTGTTTGCGGGCAAGTGTGCGTGAGTATGTGTGTGCACGTGCCTGAATGAGTAAGCAAGCAAACCATCCACCAGAGTAGTAGAGTGGATAAGGAAAAGAGCCAGATACAGCAGGGAGAGGGAAAAAAAAAAAAGGCATGTCTGCCAATACATACAGATGGAAATATGGATTGTACACACTGTAACTGTTTATGAGTGCTGTGCGCACAGGCAGGAAGCAGAGCAAGCGCGTGGGGTTTTGCCTTCTAAACAGCCTGGCGATGCGCTCTCTGCCTGAGAGTGATCCCCAGCACATTTAACATTCAGTAGTCAGCAGTCAGTAGTCAGCAGCAACAGCAGCATCCCTCCCTCCTCAGCTCCATCTCAGGAGAGAGCCTGTGATGTCTCCACCCGCCGCTGGCTGTTAGCTTGTGGATCTCGCTAAACCTGGCACCATTTGATCTGCGCGCTGCTGCTGTGGTCGGACAAGGCTGAGGGAATCGCAGGAGATGTGCTCAGACAGTGTTTTAGTCAGTCTAAAGCAGTGGGTATACTGTCACTACCTAACACTTACGCCCACCTCTAACCTCCGACTCCAACATACACACCACCACAGGTACAAGGTTCTCTGTCGCCAGTGGTGAAGGAATAACAGGAGTGCTAGAAGTCAAGAATTTATTCACCCAAGACAATAAACACCTGTAGTGGGTAGGATATTTGCCTCTGGACCAAGAAGCGTCTGCTAAATGCAGTAAATGTAATTGTAATAATTAAGATGTACAGTACTGTGCAAAAGTCTTGGGCACCAGTGAAAATAATATTTAAAAGCTTTATAGATGAGCAGTGAATGTTTTGTTTCACATTAAGATGACTAAATATATTGAATAAAACTAAAAAGAATAAATACAAATAACATTATACAGTAAATAGTGATTTTACATCCAGCGCATCAGTGTGTTCCCTGTGGACATTCAGTAGTACTTGTAGTTTCTATCCGAAACTTGGTTCGACTCAATCTGCCCTTCATTCAATTAAATCAGGAGCTGCTTTCACAAACGCAAACAACGGCTGGAGAAACCGAGGAGGAATCTGGAACCGAACCTGTGTTCTCTTCACCAGCTCACACAATATCAACTACTTTTTACAAACAAAACAAATCTTGATACTTTTTACTGCTTTCTTGTTTGTTTGCATTTATTGTAATGTTAACTTTGCTAGCAGAAAGACACATCACAAGTGGAGGATAAAGGCTTTAAACTATTTAATAGACTTTTTGTACAGTACTGTAGCTAGCAATGTATACACCTATAATCAATTAAGGTTACAATTATGGAGTTGTTTCATGTAAAATATATGAAATATAATGTGAAATGCTTTTCAGTTTAGTATGACTAACACTGAGTCTCTACATTAATTACGTGACAAATTTTGTATTTCTGGGAAATTTGTATTGTGAACATCGTTCACCAGACATGTGGAAGACCAGGCAAGCATGAGTGTCTCAGCTCTGAAAAAGAGGGAAAGAGCGTTCACAACTATGATATTATAGGAGCCATTAAGATTTAGGCCATCATAGGGAACATTAACATTAAGGTCATCAAATATTTTCTGAAAGTAGAAGCCATTCTAGTGGTCTCATTCACTTTAATGCCTGTGTGACACCTTGAGGTTTTGCTTTCATTTTGTCAGACAGCATGACAGAGTGAGAGGGTTTTATTTCCATGACCGTTCTGGATTGGGCTTCAAGGTTTATTTCTCATTGGGGTTTTTTTTTTGTGTCAAAATCTTACCTCGCGTGGTAGCAATGACCAAACGGAAAACCCCAACCATTTCATTTCGCACTTTAAAGAGGGTAACCTCAAACTGTAGTGGTTTCCTAGTGGGTATAGAGTAGTAGTGGGCTAATGTTAGACATAGTTATTTGTAGTACAACAGCCATTGTTAACCTACAAAATAAAGCTTAATGTTTTCATATAGGTTTTTATTTGGAAAAAAAAGGCAATTTATTGTGATATACTATGGTACATACTGAAAATGTCAGAAATCTGAATTGTGAGATGGAAACTTTTGCCAATACTTGTCTACAGCATATTTTGCCCATACCGGTCTTCTATCCACTACTAGTCTACAGCATATTTGATGCAGAATTGATGTCAAAATTCAAAATAACATAATGGTACTGGTTTTCTAAGTCATTGTGTCAAATGTGTTATCCACGTTTGTCCTACTGCAAGTATAACATCTTCACTGAAACACAAAAAAGTTTGTGATTTAATCGATCATTTCAAGCTGAAAGTAAAGAATGGTAACTTGAAAGACTGTTATCTAAATGTGTAAGAGCGCGATCGAATTCAGCTTGTTCAATTCAGTCATGTGTGAGGATATTTTACAGTCTCAAATGGCTCTTATCCCCTATGTTGTGCATGATGCAAGTTATGAAATACTGGCATCCATAAGCAATCATGCTCTATTTGTCCGGCGTGGAATTGTGCACACGTGGCTGAATCCCAAATGGCTCTCTGTCAGGATATTATACCCTGTCTGAATGCCAGAGCCAGTATTTTAATTTCTACTTAGTGCACTAAGTGGGGAGTACGAAGCCGTTCGAGATTCAGCCTCAGTGATTCATGCTTGTGTTGTCACATTGGTAACTTGGTGAGCAAAAGCTACTTATGAAGCCTGTGTTTTCGCAAGAAACACTGCTGTATTCAGTATGGTCATTATCTGACAAAAAAAAGTTAAACAGTAGCACGACTATACGGTGAAAAGAACATTTTTGTCCTCCTTCAGCAGTCCATGGTTGCTTGGCAACAGTAACAATCTATACAAATTACATTTGATGGAAGAATTGTTCAGTGTATTATCATATAGCTTTAACTACTGACATGGTGAATTTCATCATATTTTATACTGTCCCTGAAATATGTTGTTTTATAAAAGACAGTGTACCAATAATTTTATCACTTGCAATGTTATTTTATGCCCTCTGCTTTGTGCCGAGCCTAAGAATAAAATGTCGTGCCCATGATAAAATCACTATAATGCACAGCCTCTCGTGGCTGGGCTCCAGCTGCAAATTCTTGGAATGACGCATGGCATCATTTGGTGTGGGGGGTGTGGCCTATATACAGTGCAACTATTATACAGCAACAGTCACAGTAATCTTTTTCCCCCACCTGACTCTTCTACTCTGGAGGCTTATTTCAGCAGGCACAAGTTTGTGCTGTACAGTCTAAGGATCTCCAGCTTCTAAGGAAGTACAGCTTCTAATCTCAAGAACAACATGTAAAATAAAGGATGGCTAACCTTGTGAACTTTTTACTCCATACTAAGAGAGATACATTTGTAAAATCTTGAACGGACTGTTGCGTATGGCACTGGCAATGCTTAATGAAGAAACTTGGCAATTCACTTTCTAAACAGCCTTTCGATGTCCAATTAGCGTAAGGCGAGCATAGAGCAGTTGTATAACCACATTTGATGACAAGTTTGGGTTGAACACATGACGTGTGAAGCCTGTAATGTACTCTTCTCTCATGATGCAGTTTTACTTAGAGTCCTTCTGTAAACATCTTCATCTGACGTCTATCTGTGAACACTACTGATGCAGCCTGTCAGCCTAATGCTAATTTGCTGGTCTCATCATAAAAGAATTTTTGTATTTAGACGCTTGAGTGGTTAATATTGAGTTTTACAAAATGAATAGACATATACCTAACATATTACACAAGACCACATCTCTGGGCTCCTCTGGCTATCTGGGTTTCTCGCCAGCACACCCTTAAAAGCAGTTGGGGAGGAATGCCAGCTCACGCTTTTTATCCCTCTTACTGCTGTGCGCTCTGGTTTAGCACTGAGTTTTCTGGGAAGAACTATAACACACAGTAGAATAAGCTCAGCATTAATGCAAGAATTCTATGAACAAGCTTACCACCAAGAGCTAGAGCTCCAGAGAGCTTTAAGCAAAGGGGTGGGTGGGGGGGGGACTCCTCTACACAGCATTTGACAAACACTGCTCTTCCTGTGATAAGAGGCTGAGAAAGAGAGCAAGCAACAAGAAGCAGCCCTCAGTCTAGTACTCCCCCTGGGCTCAGGCAGCACAGGGAAGGGCAGGAAGCAGTTAAGCGCATGCTCACACACACTCCTTGGCATGCTGGAGGGAGAGTGACATTGATCCACCGGCTCGCGTCCATCCGTCTCCCTGACAGAGGTAACAGGATTGTTAATAAAAATGGAAATTGAGCCGTGACTACCCCCCGCCCCGACCAATCCCCCCTGCCAAACACATGCACAGCCTGTAACCACAAGCAGGACCCGAGTGCAGCTGGCCAGTTCTGCCTGCACCCCAGCCACAGCTCCAAGCCATTTGATCCAGCATTCTCCTGAGCCAGCCAAAGTCTCTCTCTCTCTCTCATACACACACACACACACACACACACACAGCTAATAACCTGATAGAGAAGCGGGGGAGGCAGTGAGCCAGTGATAAATAGCTGGCTGTCGTGACACAGGCCGAAACATTAAGGTTAACAATTCAATCCAGTCTTTTGCTCAAAGCATCAACAGGGAATCACTGCGTCCTGCCCCACGCTACGCGGCCTCACGCGCTGACAGTCAGCAGGTTATGGAGGGATAAGGCACTTCAGAGAACATCGGCCTGTGCAATCAAAAAGCCACATTAATGACGAGACTCGTGTGGCTGCAATCCAAGCTCAGATTATGAGTGCGAACGCACAAAACTGTCATCAAACCTTTCATCTTATCACAGCCACAGCAGGGGGAAAAGCTCAGAGCAAAGGAAGGAATACGAGATTCACAGGGCTCAAGGAGCCGTCTGGGAACAGATCCGCGTCGCCTGCCTCTGTTCGCAAAATTAAAAGCCTTTAAATCTACGAGTTACTCATCTCGTGCACTAAATTACCGACACCCATGCCTGCTCGGTCAGGGCAGGCCTAGAATGATTGCCACCTCAAAGAAAGAGAACGGCAGAAGTAAGCAGTTCGACTCCTGGAATCCATCATCTGTAAAAGCGGCCTGATACTTAATCAATTATCCCACCCCAACTCCAATTTCCCAGCTCAGAGCCACAATGGGAACTACCTATCAGCCATCAGGATGGATTGATTTTTTTTTTTTTGTACATAATGCTGCTGCAAATGTTCAGGGCTGCTAGAGGCTTTTATGGAGGTCTATGTCATTACGAGGCATGTGTGAGAGAAGGACAGAGATATTAGTTACGTCGGGAAAAAAAATGTGTCCTACAAAGTAGAGGGAAGTAATGGCTTTAAAAGCTTCTCCAAAAGCGATTCTGCATTAGCTGCAGTGTTTTAGCGATGAGTTTAATGTTCTGGATCGTTGCCTTTCACGAGTATATCTGAGAGGCTATTCGGAGCGATTTCAATGAATAGGGAAGGCTGCTTTGTTAACGCTGAGGACGCATACAGATTTTATGGCACAGGCTAATCAGCAGCTAGGATTAGTACAGTCACATGGATATGACACTGCCAGCTCATGCTATGCGGGGTAAATGACACTTCCACCCCAAAGACTGAAACCAAACTGATGATTAAAAAAAGAATGTTCGGCCCTTTCAGGGCATCCGAGGATAGAATGCGGTTGGTTGTTTGCTAACAAGGCATAACAAAGACCCAGGGTATATGATTTTAGCCTATGGAGCCACTCTGAATGTGGGCTTGCACTGAAACTAGGTCAGCTTGGCTCCTCGAGGGCTCAGAGTACAGAGAGCGGAATTAAACGCTGCTCTTGATAATTATCAAAATGGGTGCCAGGGTGTAAGGCTAAGCGGTTTGGGGTGGGGTGGGGGAGGTGGTGTGGGGGGTTTCACAAGAGAAGAGTGGACACGGACTGATGGCGCGGTGTGTGGGGAGAGAGGCTCAGCTGGGGACGAGACTAGCACGCTTTCAAGAAGCTCAGGTGCGCCGCTGGAGTGTGGAGAAGAATAAACACAGTGACGTGAGGCAGAATGAGAGCTGGGCAGACCAGGCGCTGCCTCGCTGAGCAGCTCTGGATGCCTGCCAATCTCACGCCACACAGCATTAATGCTCACGGAGTCCATCTGTATAGCTGTAGAGCACGCCGCACACCTCAACATGGCCACCACTTTCACGGGTAAGCGTGTTAAAGACTCTCTGAAACAGTACCGTCAGAGAAAACACAGAGCCAGAAACAGATAGAAACGTGAGGGGGTGTTGCCATGGAGATATGGGTTAGCTCCTTATTAACTTCTCATGCTCCCAAAACCTAACCGTCGGCTCGAAAGCTTTTGTTCCCTGACTGAATTCCAACAAGTCAGTTCCTGTGACATTCTGGTGTTAGGAAGAACTAAAAGGCAAACCCAAATGTTATTTTACAATCTCATGATCCTTGCCTAATGCCTTTTCTTGCTTGAATTTACAATCCTGGAGCGCAAAGTGGACAAATCCGGCATAAACATAAGCTCCGAGGGCCTCTTCAGCTGGGAGAGGACTAGTCCATACATGGGGAAAAAGAAGCGCAGGAGCTTGAGTGGGGTATTTGTGAGCGCCTGGCCCATCCCCCACCTCTCTCTGCATGGCACAAAGACAGAAGAGCCGGCTGCTCTGCAGGGAGTGAGCAGATCAGACTGGAGATTATCCCGCTGAGAGGTCTGACCCTTAGCTGAGGTGGCTGTGCATGACACTCCAAGTGTAAATAGTAAATACACCACTTCGAGAAAAAAAAAAAACAAAACACAACAGTCAGCTTAGAAAGAGCTCTGGAAAAGAAAAAAAATGCTAAGCAAGGGGCAATTACTCCACAGGCTTTTTCAGAGCAGTGCCACACAATGAAGCATTCAGGAGATTTTTCTGGCTTTTCCATGCTTTTTATCTCAACATTCTCTAACGCAGAGATCCTACTTGTAAAGATAAGGAGTTGACACCACATGGAAGTGTATTTGTATGTCTAACTCAAGTCAGACAGTAATTTCTCAGCATGATGGGACCAGCATCAATTACAAATCACTTAAGCTACAACATGCTGTAACAATGCACTATATTATAGATGAATGAAAAATTAAAGAGCTGAATAAATTAATGAGAAAGGGCAGATGTTTCCAGACACAATTAAGCAATTAACTAATCTTACCATGCACTGCATCATAAAAATAAAAATGCAGAGCAGGCCCATGTGACCTCAATTTTGAAAAGAAAAAAAAAAAAAAAAGAACTGATTTTGAAAGAAGATTGATCACTGAAGTATGGGTGGCAGGAGCTTCAGCTTCACATTGGCAATTTAACTGACTAGAGTTTCAAACACAAAAACAGAAACATATGCATTTAGATCTATGGGAAAGACATATTTAAATAGGGCTGGAAATTAAGGTTAAACGTGTATATTCAACGACCATGAGGCATTAGCATAAAAACAGAGAAGCACGTGTTCCTTGGGTGACTGAGAAGGTCAATGCAGAATGTGTCAGCAAAATCTGCACATAACTGCATATAAAACCCTCCATTACAAAGAGAGGTGTGCATCTGAGATTTCAGTGGTGTAAAAACCACAGACTCTGATCTACAGAGATGTGGAAAAATGTGATAGGATCAGATGAACCAGCCTTCGCCATATTCTCCACAAGTGGGCGAATGTATGACGTACACCAGGCGAACAGTACAGGCGTGAATGCCTGACCCATACAGTGAGATGGTCGAATGGCTCCGTTATGCTGTGGGAGGCATTTGGCTAGCATGACTTGGGACCACTTGTCCCCTTAGAGGGAAAGGTCACTACAAATGAATACAAACTTATTCTCATGACCTTTATTCTTTGAGGAAACATTTCTGTCATGAGTGGCCTCTTCTAGGATAATAAAGCCACCATCCATAGGGCACAAGGGGCAAGTGAATGATTTGACATGCATGAAAATGATGCAAGTCATCCAATATGGCATTACACATGTCACCAGATCTCAACCCAACTGAATGCCTATGGAGGATATCTGACTGACGTGTTAGACAGCACACTCCAAAATCCATCAACAAGTCACCTGCTGAGGGAATATCTTGCGGAAGAATGACGACTTGAAGAATCTCTGCCAAGAAAGCTGCTCTAGAGGCTCTTGCTAAAACTATCTTGTGCATTAATCTGTCACCTATCCGCGTTTTCCTGTAATAAGAAATACTGCATGATGTGATGTACAAACACAAATGAATTCTGCAATTTTCCCTCTGGTTTTACTATTGTAAACTCCCAGTGTTTTATTAAAGTAGACTGCTCTTTTATTGAGTTATAGCACTCTCAGTATAAAAGGCAAAGGCTCAAACATCCCTTTGCCTCGAAGCGTATAAAGGCCACCACCACGTTTTTAAATTGCAGGTCATGGCCCAATATTGAGTAGCTCAGTGCACCAGGAGAAAACTGTACGTTTCTCTCTATGTGGGAAAGGAGATGGTTACTCTGTCTGATGTATGACTACATTGATAGAGGAACCATTTACTCAATGAGAGCATGGCCCTGTCATTCCTGCCTTATGGTACCACAGGGAATTAATGCTTGTAGGCATCGCTTCTGCACTGTCGAAGCACCTTTACTGAAGACTGGGTTTCACAACTATGCACAATCTTATATGTGCCTCTGTCAAATACTGCATTAGGTTTACATCATAATGCCTTCAAACCAGGCCATCAGCTTGCAGGTGAACAGCTGATGTTCAGCAATAGGAACGTAACAGCTTTCCCCCTCCAGCCACACGCAGGGAGGCATTTCCAAATATAAACCGAACGGCTCTCTAATTACTGCAGTCACGATCTGGGGCTGCATCTTCAGTTCAAAACGCTGTTTGACTGCTTAACTAGGACATAAGTTCAGCCTCTGCAGCCATGTTTGAGTTGTGAGGCTGAAGCGGATTTCTCTTTGATGGTGAGAGCATAATTAGAGAAAGGCATCGGCTGCCACGCCAGGCCTGATTGCCACAGACTTCAGGGGAAATTCCTGCCATATCTAAAGCCTCACACAAAGCAACACATCCCTTTAACAGCCCAGGCTTCTGGCTGCCGGCCAAACGAGCGAGGAGAGAGAGAGATGGTACGGAAATCAGGACGGGGCCTCAGCTAAACCCCCAACCCCCACCTTCCAGTCCCCCAACTGTTGTGCTGTGGTTTTCCAGAGCACCTCCCTCAACCACGGATTTTCTGCAAAGAAACAGCGCCGACAGTCGTGTCTAACAAATGATGTCAGGAGAGATTACAATATAATAAACAGAGAGGTAGCAGATTGTAGCCTACTCGTCTGACTCTTGAGTGAAAGAGTGCTCCCTAAGGAGATGTTCTGCCATCCAGGCTACGGAGTGCGCTGCGAGCAGAAGTGTCCGCCGTACGGAGATAAGTACGTGGCAGCTGAGTGCACATTACCCGCTGGTAATGGACAGAAAATTGCCGTGTAATAAAAGACTGTGGAGAAGTTAAGCAGCCAAAGCCCAACTCGTCAAGAGGCGGGAGGAAGCGGGCAGAGCCTGAACTCGTGAGTCAGGGGTCCAGCCACAACCCTGCATTCACGGTAATGAGGGAAAAAGCAATGAAAATCGATCGGCCCGTGCCGACATCACTCATCTCGTTAATCAGGCTGGCCAAATATCATTATCATCTCATAAATGAAACCTGGAAAGGAAACTGAAGCCTCTCAGTGAAGCGCATCTTTTTGCAGCTGTGGGTTTTGACTGGTGCGCAGACTAAGATTTTCTCAGGGTTTGCAATCAAAACGAGGTCAGGGCAAACTAAATCTTAAAACAGTCAGCTTCTTGTCCCTTACAGACAAACTTCCTGCCACAACGTTTGACCCCAAACATGGAGCGATATGTGGTGTAATGTAAAGTGGAAGAAAAAAAACATCAGTGTAATCTGTTAACATCAGAGCATCCTGCCACAGTTAGTGTATATTATATAGCTTGTTGTTGCTGGCAGGTTATGAGCCTGGCAGCTGCTAAACGATGCACAGACACAGTGCATGAAAGCCTCTCATTGCATGCCGAGCGCGCTCGCAGGGGGGGCGAGCCTGCTCTGGCTGCATATGGTGGGGAATGTGTTAATGCAATATTCATGGCGTGCATGGAGAGAGCACAGCGCAACACAACACAGCTTTGAGGACTCTCTAAAGGCCCTTTCACACTCTCCAGAACAGGAAAAGTAGCGTGAAGCGAAAAAAAGTCTGCGCGAGGCTCCGCTCGCCGCCATTCACATCGGCGATTCATCCCACCGATTTCACACAATGCTGCAGTTCACATGCACACCAGGCAGCTTTGCTACAGATGTGACCTCTGCTTCACACATTCAGTCCATCAATGAGAGATCATTTGTTATTGAATTCCTTCTAAGGAGGTGAGGACAATGCCCCGCAAAATCTTAGCGACTCTTCTCATTGCTGCTTTTGTGGAGGAGGTGCAGGCTTGCTTGAAGGCTAAGTCAAGGCTTCAGTCCGCTTTTATTTAATGGCAAACAAGGTTTGTCAGCCGAGTCTAGTAGCCTGTCATTAAAAAAAAAAAAACAAAACAAAAAAAAAACTAAGTACTATGAAATGCTTCTGAGCAGCCTTGCAATTACATCAGTGTATGTGACTTCAAAAAGCTTTAGTCATGGAAGCTACGTGCAACCACTTACCTTAACACAAACCTTAGCCAATTCATACTGTATATGTTTACGTTTACCGCATTTAGCAGACGCTCTTATCCAGAGCGACGTACATCAGTGCTTAAGTAGTCTAATGTCTGTTCTTCATACCTGTAAAGCTATACTAAAATCAACACCTGCTTTTAACCAAGTTACTGCCAGCTAAGTTACACACCTTAACAACCCCTGTCAAAAGAAAAAAGTTTAATACACAAATAAGGAAAAATAGTTAAGAGGGTAAGGGCCAGAGGTTTTTTAAATATAAAGAAAATTATGTACAAACATCACAAACACCTTAGGAAAGGGAGGTGACGGGCTGGTTGTGCCGCTACTGATATCATGTGTACTCAAGTCCGTCCGTGCGAGCATCACACGTAGCACAATCATGCAATGTACTCCCTCAAAAGCTCAGTGTAAACAGGCTTTAACTGAAACCAGAGCCCAACAGCCAGACTCCATGTGTACTCCCAATCTTCCCACCGCATAATCACCATCCCCCACCCTCCTCCTCTATCTGCCTCTCTCTCTCTCACTCGAGCATTAATTTTTAATCAGGGCTTAAGTGGCCATCTTGGCAGAGTCTGAGGGGCACTGAGTCAAGGGCTCTTGCTTCCAGTAACAAAGTAGGAAATATTTTTGAAGAGCAATGAGCCTAAGAACAAATATAGACATTGCAAGAACAAAAGAAAAGGCCCCAAAAGCTAAAGACATCTCTGTCTGAGTTATCAGGCTGCTACCTCTTAATTGGAATTCAAACACTTTCATCTAGACATTTCATTCTGCCTCTGTCTATGGAAATTAGGATCAAATTAGCATAAAGAAGTGGAGCTTTTTTGTCTGTGTATCATTATTCGCATGAGTCACAACAGGAGAATTAAGCCACTGATAGCAAGAGGAAACAGAGGCAGCTGGCATCTAACACACAGAAGCTAGTGGAGAAGCCCCTTATTTTTACACATAAGCACACTCTCTACAGCGTAGTTGTCTTGGTATACCCCTCATTACTGATAATGAATGGAAGCCCATCGTGTCATGTCAAAGCTCTGACACACCGGAATGGAGAGATGTCGCCACTCAAGGTCTCCTTGCTTTATTTATTTACATACTCTGGTGGTCTGACCCACGCTTGTAATGAGGAGCTAAGCCATGGTCTGCTTCAGTTCACAGCAAAATGTCAACCGCATTCTTGGATCACTGCTCGACCACACAGGACCTGCACAGCTTTATTTGCTCCACGTTCTCCTGCACTGTAAAACGCTGCCTTTCTCACTCCCAATGCCTCCACCATATATGCAGACCTTTCTCTGTGTTTACACTGAACTTGCTCTCTTTGTATGTAAGGTTTTCACCACCAAGACACGCATGAAAGCTCATGAAGGCATTGTAGGTGTTCCATATGAGAGAATGAGAGAAAAGACTCTTTGGTAGAGCTCTAGAAGAGGGCTTCACAATTAAAGTCTTATTGGATTGGCTTTTCCAAGAACAGAGCTCGGATTGGACCTCCAATGCGGCAAGTCTGGACGACAGTCATGATATTTCCTTTTCAACGTGGAACTCATGCAGCTCTTGTCTGATAAATCAAAATGATCCAGCATCAAGAAGAATTTGCTATGTGCATAATACCTCAGCAAATGAATTAGGGAAATAGCTCTAAATCAGTCTCAGACTATCACGCAAAGCTGCGGTCACAATCTCTTTCACTTGCTGCACCTGTTCATTGGGTCATAATCTGTTTGTGATCTGTGACGGTGTTCATTTACCCCCTTTGCATCTGTGAACATTTCCCCAACCCCCATGCAGGGATCAGTCTGTGTGGTACTGGTGTAAAGGATGAAGCAGGGAGGAAGCCCTTGCCCTGCATGCTTCTCCTCCACATTAGTGGGCCAGCCTGCTCCTGGGTGCCCATTAGCTATGTGACACATCTGTAATAAACACAGCCTGTCACCTCTGAAGCCTGCTGCACATTTCCTGGGTAATATATAAAGCCCACCCCCCTTGCCTCCCTCCTCTGCCACTAGGCTCAATAGAGCTGAAACCTGATTTCTGTCGAGCAGCCCAGCAGCTGCTGGAGCAAAAAATTCCCCTGCACCCAGATAGCCCTGGAAAATACATGAATAGAAAAAAGGAATCCATGAATAAATCAAAAGCACTCATTTTTTTTCTTTGCTCTCCCTACGGATGAGTTTGTGGGGAAAAAGGTAGGGGGAAAAGAAACAAGGCCAGAGCAGGGGAAAAAATGGAAACGTAGAAATGGTCAAGATGCTTCGTTTTGCTCCTGTCCTCAGGCTCAGGCAACCCTCGGCAGTGAGGTAACAGCCAGGTGATCGTGTAGACGGTGGTTACAGAGACAAATCTGTACAAGACTCCAGCAGGCATACTAAAACAGTTCCACGTGTCTTCCAACAGCAAACACACATGCATTTTTCATAACCCTTTGATTTTCACTCTGAAAGCTAAGGCTCTGGTGGTGACTACAGAGAATGAATACAGAGCAACTGACTGACAAATGGACTTCCTTCAGTCTTCCTTCAGTTCCTCAATCTTAAGTACCATCGCAGTGGAGTTAACGAGTTCACAAGTACACGAGTGGCACAGCCAGAATTTTATTTGGGGGATACAGCTTAGAGCAGGGGTGGGCAACTCCAGTCCTGGAGGGCCGTGGTAAAGCACGTTTTGGTGATTTCCCTGCTCAGAAACACTTGATTCACCTCATCAGTTAACTGTCAGGTTCAGTGAATGTGTTTGACGAGAACTACCATCAAACTGTGCTGGACACCACCGCTCCAGGACCAGAGTTGCAAACCCCTGGCTTAGAGGGACTTAGATATTATTAGGTATGATATTTTAAACACAACATGCTGACCTCATGTTCAACTGCCTAGTAACTAACAGCTGACAGCATACCATGATGGGCAGCGCCCAATTAACCCATCCTTCACAGCACTTTATGTAGATGTCTGTGGAGGAGACTACAATTCGTCATTTTTTTACAGAACTTCATTTTTTCTTTACCATGGCCAACTTTATTACCATTGTAATTAAGAAGTAGTCTACACCAGGAACGGGCACAACCTGTTGCCTCAATCTGCAAACAATTAAGTGTTATAACATTAATGCTTTGTACATGTTGATCCTGAAAAAAAGACGAGACAAGTCAAGTTTACTGGCTAAAGGCAGCATTGCATGCATTATACAGTATCTATGATACAGGACACACACATACATATATATCTAAAGTTTTGTATCCAAGTATTACTATTACTTAGAATAACGAAAAGAAGACCAATAATGAGAGTATTCAGCAATTGTTTCAAGTAAATTAAAAAACTTTCTTTAAAGTACATATCTTATGACAGTAAATAGTAAGAGTGCTCAAGTCACTATACAATCGTCACCCAGTGCTGGTAAAAGAGCAGTAATGGATAAATCTGCATTCTCCATGAATTCGTATGGTAACACACTTCATAATTCTAACATGGTGCGTCTACTGCTATGACTCCATGAAGACAGATTCAGCTAGCTCTCCAATTAGGTCTAAATTACAGTAATAGACTGTCATTAGCATAGTAACACATCTATCACACTCTGAGATGATTTCTACTCGCACACACAGAAATGTCTACAGTTCCCAAGAATCATGACAAGAGGGAAGAATAATGTACACCTTTTTCTGGGAGTGTAAGAATATGACTTGACATACATGGTAATTTTGAAGCAGGTAATACACTAGCACTAAAGTGTATATTGGCAAAGTGATCACTTGAAAAAGTACATTTACCATGTGGTGTGGAAATAACTCAACAGAAATAGCTAAATAATAAAAGATAATGAAAAGTATGTGTCTGCTGCAGCTGCATGGTGTAAAGCTGACAGTCACTGAAGTATCAGTATTACAGTATTACTGATCACATTAATGAGCTTTGAGAAGAGGCTTATTTTGAACAAAGCATACACAATACAGATCAGACAGATTAGACAAAAATTAACAGAATACACTGCACCAAGTCTGCCTTGTAATGGAAATGTAGCAACTGCACTCTGGAGGCCAGGGGCTGGCAAGCATCTTGTAAATGCCTACGCAAGCTCACAGGCCACGCTTGTTTGGACATCGGAGCAATATTGATTTGAATGAAGGAGGAAGGGGGCAAATACAACCTTTAGCTTCTGATGGGCTGGCGTGCCACATAATCGCTGATTCAAACCTGCAATATTCACACATGGCTGAAGCTGCTTGTCAGGGATGTCTGTGATAGTGGCGAACGACTGGGGTGACCTTCAGCTTGCAGATGAGATGACAGAATAAAAGAGATACGAGAGCCTCATAAGCAAAAGCCCTGGCACCCACACCGCCTTTAATAGGCTCTTATTAGCCGCTGAACGGGAATTTCATTACAGTAGGACGACAGAGTCCTGGTCTTTCACACTTCTAAATGTCAACGGTTCAGCCGGTGGAGAGCGGGTGCCTAATGGATTTCTGCTGTGGACTTGCTGAAGAGATTTTCATGTAGAACCCTTTCAATAATATTCCTGCCCTCGTTCTAAAACCATAAGAAGGGCGCTTTGATTGCCAATCCATACTTCCTGCCCTCTGCACTCTCAGGGGGTGTGTGGGAGAAAGGACACTCAGAAAGGGTTTGGCTTTTTATGAGCTAAAGAAGCAGGTCTGAATTTGCCTGGTAGAAGGATAACATCTTGACCCTGATGTTGGCTAAACGGAGGAGAAGGCAACCAGGAGACAAAGGGCAGGACACCTCCGTGGTTCCAGCCTGCTCAGAACTGACCTGCTAGGTTATCACTGCACATCTAGCCCCCCCTGCGCATCCCGGGTGAGGTTCAGAGGGGTCACGTCTCTGGAGAACACAGAGAGCTTAGGAGAGAATGAGAATGAATTTGGAAAACCAGGCTAGGCACAAGTTCAAAATGGATATAGAAATCCCCATTAGGACATGAAAAGCTGGTGGAAAATGGAGTGTGCTTCCTGTGTCAGAGGGGATGATTGCTTTGAGGCTGCTTTTGAGGGCCTGGCTTTGTGTTGCACTTGTGTGAAATAAAAACAGAGCTCTGCTAGCGCTCTGGAAACACCAGGCATCAGTGTACAGTGCGGAGATGGCCTTTTAGTAAGAACAGCTTGACTGCGATGAACAATGTTCAAATATCACAAGCAGGTGAAAAAAAAAAAAGATTGAAAAATCGTAAATCAAGGACGACTATTCAGAAGCATTATATCATACAAAAGCATCTCTCAAAGTACCGTTTCAGTCATGGTATTTTTCCACATCATTGAAAACACGAAAGCAATAGGTCCATTAAGTGCTTTTAGATTAAGGATTTAGATCTTCTGAGTACTTAGGACAACTGCACAACTTTTTTCATAAATCGTACCCCATTCTCTGTATTACTATATAACATAACTGACACTTTTAATTGAATTACAGATGTCACTTGCAGAGCCAGTCACCCAGGACTGCCTCTGTATTAAGTGCCTTGCTGTAGGGCACAATGACTGTAATAGTTTGGTTTATAGCCAAGTTCCCTCAACGCTGGGCTATCTCCACTTCCATCTGAGTGACCAATAGATCAGGTCAGCAATATACAGTGAGGGGAATCAAGCCTCCAGACACTTTTGTGTTTGCCATTTTATAGACTTCCAATACGTCTACCCGCTTCAAATTAGCTCATGGCTTTTGCTTTTTTACAAAAATTACATATTCATGAGCGTAAACAAAGACAGGTTTCATAAGGAAATTGATAGGGGAAAAGGTTTTCCAACACCACAATGTAATAACATTAGTTAACACTGTTGCAAAGTCATGGATGGCAATTACAACTTTGAGATATCTATGTCTAAAAAGTAATTAGTTTTTTTGCAGCCTTGCGGTGTTCATTTTTTGGCCATTCCTTGAGGCAAATTATCTTCAAATACCCAAGGTTAAGAGGGTCCCCTAGATTGTACATCTAATTTTAAAAAAATTAATGGGATTCAAGTCAGTAGATTGGCTCTTTTTTAGAAACCATTCTTTAGTTTTTTCTGGCAATGTTTTGGATTGTTGTTTTTTGTCCATCTTCTCTTTTTGAGGTAAAGAAATTCTCCTCACATATGTTTCTGTACATCACTCCATTCATGCGTCCTTTGATGGTGTGTAATGCCCCAGCACCGTTTGCACAGATTGAGCCCCAGGTCATGATACTCCCACGTCCATACTTCACTGAGGGTGTGTTTTTCTTGGGATCATATGCACAATCCTTCTTTCTCCAAAGATAAGCTGAATTAGTGCCAAAGAGTTCTTTATATGTTTTGTCAGATCAGAGGACACTGTTCCAAAAACAATGCTGCAATTTTTAAATCTCTGTGTTTCTTCTTTAGCAGATGAGTTCTGAGTGATGGCTGCTTACAGTTCTGAGGAACTGTTTTGCTTTCAGGTTGTCCTGCAACTTATGCATTTTATCCCATTCTTGCAACAATGGTTTTGATTTAATTATTTTTAGCCTTTACATGTCTTTAATGTAGACGTATAATAATATGATAAAATATTTACATTTTTAAACAAACATATTTGTCTATGTTTATGGACATATACATATTCACTTAAAGTACATTAAATAAAGTCCAAAGTGTTAGAATTTTATTTCTATAAATAAAATTCAAAAAAGATACACACACACACACACACACACACACACAGGTGGGCAATTCAGCCAAAATGTTCTACTATTCTATCACAGTACTTTAAGACATTTTCATGACATACTTGACATCTGAAAAACTACAGTACAACAGCCAAAGCTTTTTATTAAACCTTTCGCATTCTGTGCGGCACTAAATCCAAATAAAAGGACTGATATGCAGTTGGCTGTTGGTTGTACCAATGATATCCATGATAAGCTCAGAAAAGAGCAGTTTAATTGATCGCTACAACAATCATATGGCTCATCCCTATGTACTGTATTATTCAATCAGGCTTTCTGACTTGTGGAAAGAAGACAGAAGATAGGAAAACAACAGTAAATCCCATACCAGTAGGACTGTTGGTCAAATATGTGAGTGTTTATGTAAATGACCTTAATTTACTCATGATTGGTTGAAGCCTATGGCTTTAGTGTACCATAGTAAAAGACTGAGCAACCGGAAGATACATTTACAGCTACAGAGATTTTTTTTTTTTTTACCTACATAAGAAAAAAGTGACAGCTAGTTGGTAGCACAGACATCTTGACAGTAGGCCAGTAGATACAACCCCAGGCATCTGACTTACCCGAAGATTCTAACAGGATATGTTTGGTGAAGTACCTAAATCACCAGACCGCAAACACAGAGCTGGTGGCAGGTGTTAACAGGGTGTGAATGAATACGGTCCCGCTATATCTACCACCTCTTCAGCACTCCATCTGTTCTAAGAATAGCCAGCCCTTTGCATCTTCACATTCATATGTATTTGACTACTGATCTGAATGTGTGAGCTGAACCACTGTGCTTTAAAACAGACATTCCAATGAACTATTTGTATAAAGCCGACACGGTACATTACTATATATAAATGCATGGTTCTATGTACTGATGAATTATCACCTACACTACATGAAAATACATATGCAACTGAATTATCATTCACATGACAACACAAAGTGTCTTATTAACAAATTGTTGGGAAAGAACATCAGTGTACAATGTAAAACAGTGAGGTTATTTCAAAACACCACAGGGTGTTTAATTAATGCAATATGTGTGATGTTACAATAACAGCTCATATTGTGCGCCCTCCAGTACAGCAATTTGCTCACAACGAGCTGTCAGTATGTTCATGTGAATTTCACTAACACTAGTTCTCGCTGTTTGTTGTGGTTACAATGCATCCTGAGAACACTGCAGCTAAACCTTCCCTGATCCCCTGGGCAGTCCCTCGGCAGTATCTTATATTAACAGATGGGGCTCACAAAGCTCGCGAATGTGTTTGTGTGTGTGTGTGTGTGTGTGTGTGTGTGTGTGAGCATATTTAGGTGAATCTAAGCAGAGGAAAAATTGCTTCTAGGACACGGGCAGGCAAATCCAAATGACTACTAGAGCCATCAAATGAAAAGACATGGGAAGGACTTACAGATCTTGTGTTTTCCTTTCATTGGGAATTTCACCAGCAGCTCCTGGGGGTTCGTGCAAATGAAGACAAATGGAGAGGCGGACTCCTCGCTGATCTGGGGATACTGCAGAGACAAGGAGAGGGGAAACAATGAGCTGCCTGGACACAGAAAGGCTTTTCGGCGTGGTAATTGATAGAAAGGACACGAGAGAGTCTAAATTGACTGACACTTTCATGAAAAAGGTGACATCTATCTAATCTGTCAGGGGAATGGCATGGGTCATCTTATTTCCTCCCCGCCATCAGAGAGTGCCACGGCTGCATCTCAGCAGCTAGGAAGCACATGGTTTTTACAGCACCTTTTTTTTTTTTAAAGCTATTCCCCTAAAGGGAGCAAAGGAAAGGTTGACACTTTCAAGGTTTTAAAAGCACACTCACTGCTAGATATACCTGCATTTGACTGAAAGGATTTGATGAGAACATGTAGACAACAAGGGTCCTCATAATACCTCAGAGGTGATTCAATTTTGCTGATTCAAGTGTTTGGGGATCATCAGTGTGTTTATTTTCAGATAAGATGTTTTTCTCAGGTCAAAATTTAAATCAATTTATGGGTATTGTATGTGTTAAAAAAAAGCACAGAGCTCTAATTACTTAATAATTCTACACAGACTAGTTTTCAAAAAAAGCTTCAAATCTCCATCCCTTTCCCTCTGACAAAACAAAGGCCCAAAAAACACAATCTCTATAATTTTTTTCAGCTTCAGAAAAAATGCCCGTGTGTGAATATCAGAAACCTTTCTTTGATAGAATGAACTTGGATGCGTTGACTTGATCTTCGACAATGGTTAGTAGGAAAGACAGCAAATCGGAGAGCGCCATAAGTGGCAGAGAGGCGCAACGGTCATAAATATTTAAACTCTGAATTTTCATCATCCGAACACCCAGTGCTTACTGGACTGAACCTGGACCACCAAATACGAAATGAGTCATGGTAATTGTTTCTACAATATGTAGTGGTGAGCAATATGCCAAAAATTACGCCATGATGTCATGTCATGAAATTTTCACAGTATAGAATGTGTCAATAAAACATAGTTAAATCAGAGAATTGATGTTTTCTACATCCTGTATATACTACTAGACTCGTCCTTTGCTTGCAAAAATTCTGGAGAACAGAAGTACAAAGTGTGTGTGAGTGTGTGTGTAGGCAGATGCCTATTTAAAGCGTGACAGACTACTTGATGGTTCACTGAGAATAATGGAGCATCAGGCTCTAACAACAGAGTGATTGGCTACTCCTTTATAGGCTCCGTTTATTGGATTTGGTGGCTCAGCCTTAGCCTCCTCATTTGCAATAAACCACTGGCTTGATGGATGCTCCATATTAATCTCAAATCAAAACGCAATTAATGTTTGAAGATGATCCGGTGTGAAACTAAACTATGCAGAACTAAATATTTGGTTTAAGATTCACAATTTGATAGAGGAAAAGGCCCCTATAAAGCTGAATATCCAGGCTAAAGACTGAACTCATCTTTAAAGGCTGGCCTTTCCAAACACTCCTGGATAACTAGGATTTGAAGCCGTAATCCACATCCCCATGTGATTGTTCCCAGTGTCATGTTAATTGAAAAGGCATGTAATATCTACTTTCACAGAGACTCTGTTGGGCTGCATATGCACTGCAATTGTGATACAGCTCGTGACATTTTTAAACAATAGCAAACCTTTATGATACAATTTTAGACCACTTTGCGTAATTACAACCAAATTTTTTTTAATGTATGTTGGGTTACCCTAATGCCTTGATTTATCAAAACTAGTCATAAAACATAGCATATACATAAGAAACTGCAAATCATTTATGGGCTCATTTGCATATTGCATAACACAGCCGCATAGGATTAACATCAGGATATAAACACAGGTCAACAAAAAAATTTTTTGTAATCATCAGAAACCTTTTCTAAACCATTTTTTCATGCTGATTTCAGATCTGCTTTCAGTTTTTTTCAGTCACATCAACTTTTTGAATTGTGAGTAATATTAGATTTGCTGTTTTTATTAAACCGCAGGCACCAATCAAGTAACTGTTTCAATATTTTCAGTGCGAAGTCAGATAGCTAATTTATGTAGCTAATTATACCACTATCATGCAATATAAAACTAGCTTCATCACAAAACTGTACGTGCGGGAAAAACTAAACACAGATTTGAAATTAGCATGAAAAAACCCACATAAACTTATCTCTGATGATTTTGACCTGTTGACCTGTGTAATCAGATAACAATAGATTGTGTTGACCTGGAGGAACACATTTGGGTTTGCCTCAGTTCTTCTATACTTATAAATTTCACTAGGGGTATAAAAAAAAGTATTGGGCTAAAAATAGGCACTGATATATGCACATTTAAATAATAATGTTTTATTATTGAATTATTAACATTTTAAGCTCATTTGGTAGACTAATAGAATACCAAAATCCATTGTTATTGCAAGTCCGAGTTTTTTTTTAATTTTTTTTATTTTTTTAAAGGCTTCTGTCAGAGGTGGAATTGGTAGAAACGGTTTAATAGTATAATGGATAACAGCCCTGCACTGTTCAGGCAGGACTGGCCCCACTACACTAATAAGTCTCCTTCCTTTATGTGTCATTTTGGACAAGCATGTCGGCTAACAATGCACACAGGAGAATCAATGAATATTAATCACTCTATAAGTCACAGTTCTGCTCAGTTAGATAATAAAGACACAATCTTTATTAGAGATTAGGCTTTGGAGGCATCATTCGCAGTCTGAAGTGATAATGCATATTTGTAATATTTCATTATGCAATTCCAAATTCTTACCTAGGCAACATTAGGAGTGAGCAAAATGGCAAAATGCAGTTGTATGCAAAAATTTGGTCAAATTACATTTTATTGATTTTCAGAGACCTAATGAACAAACTACAGCATTTTCGGTGTTGATGAATTCAACATACACAAAAAAAATTATAAAATATGAACCTTTTGCCTAGGCCCCCCCCAATGTTAAATTCAGAAAATAAACATCAATTTTGCATTACAATGTGCAGATATGTGTTCTCTGAACATGCCATGTTCTTATTCCCACATAACAAATCAATCATTTGACAAGGGAACTTTTGCATATGATCTTGTTTATTACTGCCATAATAAACTGTCACAATGTGTCACAATATGTCATGCTTTTCTGTGCATATTGTGAATAGTCAGTACTTCTAAAACATTGAACAACTGCATGTCACAAAGAGAGCACATTTAGTCTTGTGTAACCTGATAGAGAGCAGAGCAGTGTGAACTAACTCTCACATTAAAAAAAAAAAAAATTATATATATATTATGGACAAAAGTATTGC
>JBBJLS010000039.1:3478613-3500274 GCA_037577275.1 Bryconaethiops microstoma | reverse complement strand
ATGTATATATATGTGTGTGTGTGTGTGTGTGTGTGTGTGTGTGTGTGTGTGTGTATATATATATGTGTGTGTGTGTGTGTGTATATATATATATATATATGTGTATATGTATGTATGTGTGTGTGTGTGTGTGTGTGTGTGTGTACATGTATACACATATACATACGACACAGCAAGCAGCTTGCTATGAGTCTCAGTACGTTATATATAAAACCTCACAACCTTTACATGCCGATAGCTTCACCGTTACCACTGACAGTGTTAAAATCAGCATTAAACAGTAAATGTTTAATGTTAATGTCTCTGTAGGCTGAATAGTTGGGTTAAGGATGTAAACAGCTGTGGAAAGATGGCTAGTTAGCTAGCAGTTCAGAGTGTACTTACTGAACAATGTCATCGCTTGCTTCCAAACCAAAGCTGTTATTTAACTGGTCAACACACCAACGGAGCAACGGGTCCGACATTATATCGCACTAACAGCCGAGACACTGTAATATACCCGGAATGCCGTCTTTAGGAAAACTGAGTAGGTAAGTTTCAGAAAGCAGGAGGCTCCACTGCCAGATGACGTGAATAAGTGCTGACAACATAAAAGTCCTTTTTGTTTTTAAAAAAAGTCAGGAATAAAAGCCATTTACCAGGGAATTAAAACGCTGTATAATTCAGTCGAGATTTTTGAGATGTTCGGTGTGAAGTGGTACATTATAGTGAAACGTACATTACTGAAGTCGACATGGAACCAGGGAACAGTCGTTTTATTTACTGTTCAAAATAGTCAGTGAATCGTGTTTTTTGTTTATTCGTTTTATAATTATCATTGATCTGCAAACCATATCTCTGCTCATCCTATATGAAAACTGTGCTGCATTTTCGTAAGAAGAAATAAAAAATACATCATGCGTGTACATTTTCAGTGGGTATACTGGAAAGCATGTGAAATAACAAACAAAAGCCTTTAAAAACTTGTTTTCCCTATTTGTATATACGCATGAAACTCGTAGTAGGAATGAATAAAAAGTCTTAATTAAAAAGTTACAGCATAATATATTGGCAGGAATCTATAACATAGAAATATTAAGTCTATTAATGACTGAATCACTCCTGTGTTTGTAAGCTGTTCTCGTATTCTAAATAATACCACAGATCAGCTGAGTTTAATAGAAAAATATACTTTATCTTTGAAAACTAAAAATCATAATAGGAGTACCCTGAAATTATAACTGGCTGATACTCCTAGCACTAAAATCCAATCGTTGTTTTCAGCCACTAGATGGCACCATAGTGAAATTACAATTTTTACCACAAAACATGGTTATTTGTATTTAATGGAAAATGAAAATCTTTTTTGTGTTCTCTCAGATTCAGACCATAAGTGGTGGATAAGTTGATCAGCCTGATCAAGAAGCACACTGTCCTTAACAGAATTTATTCTCTGTGCAGTTGTAGATTGGTTTGTTAGTTGATGCTGTAACTACTGCAATGCAAAATACAATAGAAAAATAAAATGATAGACCACATTATATACTCGTCAATTAACAACCAGTTTTATTGGTTATAAAGACTATTTGAAAGTATCATTAACAGACATATCCAAAGAATGTTATGCCAATATCTCTGCAGATCATTTAAGTGCCCCTTATAGCCATGTGTGAACATGCTACAGCACAGTATAAACTCTACATTCACCAACTGAAGAAGTGGGCAATACAAGAAGCAGTGTGTGGAGAAGGTATCTTGCTCAAGGGCACTTGTGAATGATCGATCTATCTATCTATCTATCAATCAAATCAATCAGTCAATCAATCGTGTTACTGGCATTCCTGGGATTTAAACCCACAATCGTCCAATCACAGGGAAAACTCCCTAACCACCAGGCCACCAGCTGCCCCGACTCATACTTGCACTGTGGGTTCAAATTGGAGATCATCTGATTCTCTGGAGATCTGATTCAGTGGCCAGTGTCTCAAACGCTGCACCACTAAGGGGGCGCTATATAATCTACTACTCATTTATGCCCACAGTTACAGTTGTTGGGTCCGATTCCTGAGATATTTTCAACCCCTTTGTTTGTAGGACTCCGGTACAGACCCAAATGCAGACTCATTCAAGATATAGAAAAATATGTTTATTTATATCAATACGTCATAAAGTCACTCTGAAGAAAATTAAAAAAAAGAAAGTAATCTCAGACTTGTGCAGCTTCATGATGACACAAACCTGCTTGTCCAGCCGTCATGCTGGTGTTAATGTCTGTGGTTGGCAAAATGCAAACTGATTATAGAGATTATAGAATGACAGTGTTCATATATATGAGCTGAAACAGGATATAAAAACAGGCCATGGTGAATTCTCTTTGTTCATTTACACACAAACAATATAGTGATATATTAATGATTATTAATGATTAACATCGTTAAACCTAAGTCTTCAACCTTACTATCCGGCTATTGTGAGTATATTACTGTAATTATGATCAATTATGTGAGAATAGTTGTGTATATGTTGTACATTCACTTAGAAACTGACAGAAAGAAACTGTCAGTGCTGCAAATTCATTTCTCTGCTTTTAAAATACATTAACACAGAACTGGTTGCTTAAAGTTAAAGAAGCTCAGACGGATTTGCTAATCTGGTTAACAGAATGGAAGCCAACCCACCAGCTGACATCATGTCATTTGCATAATGCTAAATGGTGGCCATTCACTTTAATTCACTGTTAGCAACATTAGCATTTTTGGCTGAACTGGTCCTTTAAAATATTAACACATAACACTTGGTTGTGCATACCAAATGCATATGACCAGGTGTTTGGACATGCATTTGGCACACATTTACATATGGTTATGCATATGGTATATGTTTTTATAAGCCAGTGCAGGAGATGGTTTCAAGTGAAGAAGTCCTTGGAAATGGCCTCCACAAAGTTTGGGGCAGACATGAGGATGCCGATGGTGCAGAGGATGGTGAACATGGAGAAGGCCATTAGACAGAGGCGGTCGATGACCGAGGCGGCGAACTTCCACTCGTTACACAGAGTCTCTTCCTCGTCCTGGTCACGGAAGCGCTTGGCGATGTATCGCACCTCCTCCAGGATCTTGGTCAGCTCCGTGTCTCCGTGGCTGCCGCTGCTGACGGACGGGGCCTGGTTGCTGGGCAGCAGCACGTCCTCCTCGCCTCCTCCCACCAGCCGCCCGCAGATCACGCCAGAGTCCGGTGAGGTGGCATAGGGCAGGCTGTCGATGCCACGGAAGCCAATGTACAGCATGTTCCCATTGGTGGAGTGCGCGGCTCCCGTGCTGACGTTCAGCTCCACGCTGGAGAGGCTGCCGCGTGGCTGCTTGTTGTGGCACGCGGAGCGCACTCGGTCCTCACCCGGCCTCTTCATCCGCAAGAACCACGCACACCAGTTCAACAGCACTACACGGGTCTAAGGAAGGATATACAAGAAAACTACTTTCATTACAGCATATTTTCTAAATTTGTAACCGAGCCTGTGTGACGATACTATTCATTTGTTCATTCATTCATTTTCTGTAACTCTTATTAGGGATGCAGGTATCTGTAGCCTATCCAGGGGTCTACAGGATTATTAAAATATCCACATTGGCAGCTGGTGGGCTGGTCGTTAGGGATCTGCCCTTAGGAGATTGTGGGTTCGAATCCAAGGACTGCAAGTGGCACCACCGAGGTACCCTTGAGTAAGATACTATCCCCACACACTGCTTTCCGTGCGCTGTGTTCCTGGCTACCCACTGCTTCACATGGTGAATGGGTTAAATACAGACAACAATTTCAAGGTGTTCACACTGTGTGCTATGGTGTGTTCACCTATGACAAATACACACTTTAAGACTTTTAAGCAATGCGAGTTTGGGGTAGTGCTGTAAAATATAAAGTGTCATGTTACTATTTTTGTCACATGTGAACACACTACAGCACACAGTATGAACATTCTACTGCATTTAACCCATTCACCAAGTGGTGCAGTGGGCTGCCAGCGATGCAGCAGCCTGGGAGCAGTGTGTAGGGACGGTACCTTACTCAAGGATACCTCAGTGTTGTCACTGGCAGTCCTGGGATTAAAACTCTCAATCTTCCAGTCGCAGGGGCAACTCCCGAACCACCAGACCACCAGCAGCCCCATCAAAACACTACTGCCGTTCTGCTTCACTTTTCAAATATCAGCAGGAAGGGCTTACATTTTTAATCTGGGAGGGGCAATCAGCTGGACAGTTAACAGAGCTGGCATGGCTAGGACAGAAAATGCATCATACATGTAATGTTTGTGTGATGTAAAAAACTGTGTGGGGTTTTTATTAAGATTTTACATTTTATTCCCAAGTAAGTAATTGCCAGTTCTACCTACTAGATATGTCTCCCTCTATCACAGCTGGGAGGGTAGAAGTTGTTGTAGGAGAACATTAACTGCCAATTCAGCTGTGCACATTGAGTGCTATCACACTGTGATGGGGAGAGAGGGAGAGAACTGCACCCACCCTGAGTGAGACCAGATACTCTCTCTTGGATTCCTGGTCCGAATTGCTGTGGGTTTAGGGTGACCAAACACATGATCTGACGACTGATCCTCTGCTTTAATCGTTGGTTCTCAACAATTTCCCTGCTTGTTTCTTATTCCAACACATCCTGGTCACCGAATAAACGGGCTTGTCAAAAGCACCCATAGAAAAGGATTTTCAAGGATTCTTAAAGGCAAAGAGCTCTTTTGGAAAGTGTCTATGGTTTCTTTACAGCCTGTTTTAAAAATGGCTCTTTATAGGTTCCCCTATTTCCACTACTGTTACGAGTCAAATAATCCTTTTGCAGTACTACAAAGATCCTTTTTTGTTAAGTCTAACAGTCTCACCAAGTCTCATCTTGCTCCCTTCTGTCAGTCCCTGTTCTGTGTTCTGCTCATCTGAATCGCCCTGTTTTTGTTTGTGCTGAACACATGTTTTCTGTTTATGTTTTGAACCTGTTATCCCCATCTCCATATGGTTTGTTTTCTGGCTCCGCCCTTAATCATATTCACCCATCTGCGTGGTTGGAACCCCGCCTTGTCGCAGCTGTGTCTTTCCTGTCTTTGAGTTTGGTAGTGGTCAGTCAACCGTAGCTTTTCCCGTCTGTCTGCCTGTGGCTTTTATTTATATTTTTTGTATTAGTTGTAAAGTGTACTTTTTATATTTTATCTTGTTGTGTTGTATAGCTTTTAATCTATTGCTTTTAATCTATTGCTTTGCTGCTCTTAACTTTGTTCTGTCCACTTTCTGCTGTAACAGTGCAATTTTCCCACACGTAGGATAAGTTTTATCTTATCCTATCTTATCTTATTGTGTGATGACGGTACTCCCGAACCAGGACTGAGAACCACTAACTTAGATGTCTGCACCACTAATAAACTCCAGTTAATTTGTTTTCCTTATATTAAGTGCCATTTGTTTTCTTCAGGGTTCAAAATACTGTTTAGAGTTAAAACTGAGCATCAAGGATTATTTTAATCGTCAGTGTCAAATATGAAAAGTACATGGGGATGAATGAATGTGTTTTATGTCTCATCGCTCAGTCGTCTTAGAAGGCAGATGTGAAATAGAAAAATTACTCACCCATGTTGGCATTTTCCCCCCATCAGGATCGTGGTAGTGATACTGTAAGACCCAGACTGTGGCTATCACAGACAACCCAACGATGACCATGGTAGTAGCAAAATATTGTGCTGGATGGAGAAGAAAAGAACCGTTTCTACAGAAAAATATATATTTTTTTAACATTTCCAACAGACTAATTGCCCAAGTTGCTGGATGCAATGAGTAACTGCAGCACATGAAATACTTTATAAAAGGTCTATCATTTACCCCATAACCCATAGAATGCGAGCACAACAAATAGTAAATTGTAGTCATACAGCGAAACAACTCCTTATAAAGAAGTTCCTCTTGGGTTGTGTTGATGCTTGAGGTGTCAGACGTTGTTTGGGTGTTTATTACGTAGTGATTGTAATAATAATCGCTACTGGGGTTTTAAAATTAGCGTCTCACACACAAATGCCTATAAAGAACAAAAATGACCAAATTTCTTTTACTTAGAAATGAATGGAAAAAAGATCTTTGAACCCAGGAACTTTCAGGATAGTCTCCAAGTGAGTGGCCGAGTGGCTGCGCACTGAGAGGAAGAGCAGCAAACAATGAACGTGTAAGAGAACAAACACCGGTTCTAGACTGTTTTACACTGTTTATATTTACTACTACACTCGTAAGGGTTGTAAGGGTTAAATGAGTCTTAAGAAACTTACCAATTAGAGGCACAGAGTCTGATGTTGCAGGCATTATCTCTGCTACCAAGAGCATGAAGACAGTCAATGAGAGCAGCACTGTGATCCCTGACAACAGAACCAGTCAATACACAGGAGAACAATTTAGTGTCCAAACAGCAGCCATATGTTTTCTGATATGTAGATCATCGGCATTTCATTGAGCAACACCAATAACAGAAGCCCATTTTAGGAAGAAAAGCATCCTGGACTCATGCTGCGAATCCAAACAACCAAACGCCCCACTGGCTAATTAACACATGTGGACATGTTTAAGATAAATTAGGCCCCAAGTTCACTAGGCACACGACTCGTTTGAGCTCTGATATTCTCTGTATTGATTCAGGAACGCTGCAGAGCCATTGCCAGAGAATCGCTCTGTGTGAGAGAAGATTTTGGCGGGCGAAACCCACGCTAAAACCATTTAAGGGTGAAAGAATGAAAAAATAAATTAGACTCGACTGTGACTTCATGCACAGCCTCTTGGAATCCACTCTGCAGGTCTCCGCAGCAACACGGGCTCTAAATTCGCTCGGCTTGAAAATGAAGGCGTTTGGCACAGAGCGCTCTCTACCTGCATCGATCACAGAGGAGATCTCCGACTGGCCCATCAATCTCACTGCCGGCCGTTTATCTCAGCCTGCAGGGTCGAATGCATAAATTGTTATATGCTCGGATAGCCTCGGTGGCAATTCCACATGATGTCGCTTGTGATGTTTATAGCGTATACTAACGTCAGCAAAAAGAGCCGAACCGGTACACTGAAATAAGCAGTCTAAAAATAGAAGCATCAAGAATAAAGTCATGGAATGCTGTAGATTTTAATATTGGCCATACTGACACATTTGTAGTAAACAAATGATAACAGTTTAGTATTTATAATTTAATAACTTCTTGTCCTAAAAAATCCTGAAAAATACTGAATTAAAATGTGACACCTCTAAAATAACACTACCACCAACCCCTTTAGCCCAGTACCCCCCCCTTCATCTGAGCACATTGTTCTAAACCTAAAGGTCCCTTTGTCACCAAAATGATTAATATGACAAAGGACTGAATACAGTATATTTGAAAAGACTTATAAAAATCATCACATGCTTGGGTTACCATGGTGGCAATTTCATACTATGTTATTTCGTACTATGTGATATTTAATATAAGCAAAAAAGAGCAGCGTTGGTGCACTGAAGTGAGTCGGCTAAAAATAAAAATGGTCCTCAACCGAATATCAAATTTGTAGAAGCGCCAAGTACCAGATGCATCTCATGAATAATTTTAAAACTAATGGAAAAAAATGGACGCACACTCTTGGCCTGACGGCTACATTGCTTAAATACAAACAGATCCTGCACCAGTTATGTGGCTCCAGGATCACTGAGTGATGACTTAGCTGCTTTGTGCTGAGCTATAGCGATGACGGTGCAGATTCCACTCACCAAGGGAGATCTTCTCGCCTGAGTCAGCGGGCAGGAGGAAGACCAGCAGGGCCAGTGTGGAGATGAGCACGCAGGGGATGAGCAGGTTCAGGCCGTAGTAGAGCGTCCTCCTGCGCATCACCACCGTAAACGTCACGTCTGGGTAAGGCTCCTTGCAGCAGTCATAGAACTTCTCATTTCTCCGCCCTGGAACCTCTATCAAAATCAAATCAGAATACATTTAATGGCCAAGTACTCTTTGTCTGTACACCTTTTAGGTATTTGTTTTGGTGGCATTGGTAAACAGGAAGAGGAACAATACAGAATAGAAATACTCAGAACGGGTATTACAATACAGAATAGAAATACTCAGAACGGGTATTACAATACAGAATAAAAATACTCAGAATGGGCATTACAATACAGGTTAAAAATATATAATCAGAATGGGCTTCACAAAATGTACATTACATACAGTATGTAACTGGAATGTACAGTTTTTGCAGCAATGTATATCAGGTGAAAAAGGACAATAACAGTCAAAAGTGTTGCACAAAAACACACAGGCCAGAAACAGTTAGTCGATGTTATTGTCTTTGGAAAGCTTTATAGCTGTGCTTCGATTTGTTTATCTGAACCTGACAGGACCTGATGTCAAATCCAATAAAGTTCGGACATAGTTTCTCAAATATTTGTCAGGCCTGTGTCCATTTCTCAACTTTACCCTTGTCCTGCCTTTACCCTGTTTCAGTTTTTCACCACTCTTTTTATTTTGAATACATTTTAATCTGGCAAGCTGGAGTTATTTGTGTTGTTGGCAGTGAGGTCCAGCTTGAAAACAAGGCCATGACAAAGCCAGCATAGACAAAGCACTACATATTCCAATAAAAGAAACACAATTGATTTCATGGCTAGACATGTGCAATGTTTAATAACACAGAAAATGTTTCAGAGATTGAGGGAAAAATATGTTAAAACACCATATTATTAAACACCATAAGATTAATTGCATATTAACTGTATGTCCATAAAGCAGACCAATGGAAATCAATTATGCTTCTCACTTATGGCAGCTGCTTGTAAATGAACAGTGAATGATTAATTTCATCAAATTGAATTATACTCTTAGACAAACGGCCTACATTCCAAACCACATGCATTACTTATGCATCTGAACTTTGATGTTGATGGTTAACCCGGGTGGAAGAGAAAATGTGCTCATTTCTGTTGGTGCAGATATATCACCTTACCCACAAGGTCCCATTCTCCATTGGCAATGTAGCCTGTAATGTCAGCCTCAATCATCTGCAGGTCCAGAGACCAGCCTCCATACGTCCATGAGCCGAACTTCAAATCACAGCGCTGCACATCAAAGGGGAACCATCTCACATCGATGTAGCAGGTGCTCTTAAATATCCCTTTGAACACAACACACAAAATCAATATAGCAAACAGACTTTTTGGGCTAGAGAAGAAAAAAAAAGGATTACTAGAAGAGCAAAATCTTGGTTCCATGCCTAAATGAAATATATACCCGCCCAGCGCTTAAAATACTGGCACTGTAATATATTTATTCCCTGTTTTTCACTTATGCAACACTGTTCAAAAGCTAGGATTCACTTCTCATATGAATAATTACCAAATTAATCATTGTTATTGATGTATAACAAACTGTAGTTACCTACTTAAGGTCATTTCTTGTTATGACATTACTATCAAAGGCTATTTGACCAGCTAGATTTGATCACCAAATATCAGGCTATTTGAATATAAGGCTTTATGGATATTAGTTTTATTATAGACGAGATGGTATACATGATCTTGATAAGGTCATTCAATGTGCTTTACAGAGGCATCAAATGCATTAAAAGAAAAGTAAGTAATAAAGGTAGGGAACAAAATAAAAATAGAATAAAAGAAAAATTTGAGATCAATTAAAAGTTACATAAAACCAATATAAAAGTATGCAGATAAAAGTGCATGACTTTTGTCTTATAATTGAATCATCAATAAAAATCTTTTCTACAAATTCTTTTAACCCTAACGAACATTAGCATCATTTTGCTAACAGTGAAAACAATTATTCCATTTTGTTTTCTGAGTAATATCTAATTCTCACAAATACTTGCAAAGAGTCTCTTGTATATTTAAACTGTATAAAAGTATCTTGTTGGTGTGAAGACTTCTTTTTGCTATGACTCTCAGAAACGTATGAGCTTTGACCTCATTTCCAAGCTGACACTGTATTTAACCATTCATGTTTTCCTTAAAATCAAACTGGTGTTAAATGGCTGCAAACCCACAGATAAAACACAACCATGCTCTTGCATTTTAAACATTTTGTAAAGTCAGATGTCCTCAAACTTTTGATGAAACTGTGTGTTTAAATGCAGTGCTTCATAAATTTAAAAAATATAATATATAATGGTGACTGACCCTTTTATCATTTAAATAAATGATGAAATCCAAAGTATTTAAATTACTGTGGAACAAATAATGCAGTGGGCTCTGTGGGATTTATGGAGAAGATCACAAAAACAGGCCAGACAGGAAAAGCTCATAAATTCAGTATATTGATAGTGTGGAAGGTGTATAAACATCAGCTCACTCAGATCCCAAACTCTTTCTGCTGTGAAGCTCTGAAAAACCCAAAGAATGCTGTGGAGGACCCGAGAGTTCATAAAGGAAAAAGATACAGTATAGCATAGTATCATGTAATAATTCAGAGCAATCCTGTTTCTAGAACATGTATTCAAAATATTGACACATACTTTTTCATTACTACTGTGCAAATAATTCAAAACTCTTAATGCTTTTGATTATTTATTTATTTATGTGTTAGTCTATAGGCAAATTTCTGCTATGATGTTTGCCCAAATTTCTGCTATGATGTTTGACTGTGCAATTTTTGGATCTAGAAATGTATTATATGTTCAAAAGTTTGGAGACCCTTGTTAAAAGTTGTGTTGGGCAGTCTGATCCTTCTAGCACTCAAATTACTTTTGTCACTGAAAGAGAGGAAACCAGCACCAACATGAAACCACAGAAACTGAATGTATGTATGTGTATATAAACACAAAACAATTGCAGAATGATGACCTGTCATGTGTGTAAATAATACAACATATATGGCATATATTCCAGACAAACACAAACACAAACACACACACACACACACACACACACACATATATATATATACTGTTTCTTGAAATGCAAAATGCACTTGAAATGCTAAATCACACTTATACATAGAGGGCCACACAAAACAATTGTGGACAGGTGGAAACATTACATATGCAGCTGATTATATATTATGCTTGATTTAGTAAAATTTGAGCAGCCTTTGGAAGTTTTGCATCAATTTCCTCTGCCTTTTAAAACCAGGAACAAATCTGTGTTGGAGTCTCTGGTGATTTCCTTCCTTTACCAACGGCAACAGACACAGACGCATGAGCCTCAAACACATGCTGAAAGAACGCTTACCATCAGAATAACACTGTTTAAACTCTCAGGATCAGATGTTCATGTGTTCACATTTTGCAAACTCCCTTAACTTTGCTGGGTATGAATTTCACTGTAGAATGCTTTGATGGGAAAAATAGTTTCATTTATGAACAGCAATGACCAGCAAGGTTATCAAAGTAAAAATTCTGGTACTGTGACAGCCTGAACTCAGTTGATTTATATAGAGGAGGGCCAGATTTCGCTTTGTGCAGCTATAATAGAGCGAACTGAGTGATGACCTGTCGCACCATGTTTGAGTTTAGAGTCGGCAGATCAAACGGTCCAGCAATGAGAAGATCCATCAAGATGCTACAAAGTGTGACAGAATTGGGTCAGTGGGCTCTGGATAACATTGACAGCAAATATGTTCCTCAGACAACAGAAGTGTGTGAACACTGCATTTCTTTGCAAAACACTCTTTCTATCAAATTGTGTGTCATTTAGTGATTGCAAACTTATCTGCAATTTCCTGAGCGCAGAAAACTAGTGCCTAAATGCTTCAAATCGTGGTTCAGCCAACCATGTGTAGTGGACAAGCCAAGACATGTTGGTGTCTGTATTCACTTGTTCTGCTGGGTGTGAAACTGTGTATGCAGATAAAGTATTACATAAGCAAAGATCATTAAAACATTAGGTCATATGAGTCCAAACAGTGAACTGGCACTGCACACAACAGAACTGGAGCTGAAGGAGACTTTGGCACACCTGGAGGTAGGTACTGACAGGCACCGTTGGAGCTGACCAGCACGTTGGTATGAAAAGTGGCATCGAATCTCTCATCAGCGCTGTGGGAGACACAACGACAGCACAAATGTTTACAGCAGATCATCATTAACTTTAAGGAATGTTAAAGACACAATGTAAGTAAATATACTATGTGGACAAAAGTTTTGGGATGCCTGACCATTAAACCCATACTACAGGTCATTTATGGCTCGCAGTTTGTCCCAATACTTTTTTCCATAGTGTAGGCTCTGGGTAGAATTAGATCAATTAACGTCATTAGATCAAAAGAATGACTATGCAGGAATAGGATGACTAATACAGACCAGACCGCATTTGTGGCGCTCAAAAAGGAAAGAATTGAAAACGTACATATTCCAATACATTATTAGGGGTGTTAGATTACTTGATTAAAATCAAATACCATTTACAATCTTGATTAACTGGTTTAGTGATTGCTTTGCTATTTAAGTCGCATTCAGCAGTCTGATCATTCTAGATCCTAGCACTTAAATTGTTTTTGTCACTTAACGCATGCATGTTTGTATTACAAATTTTGTATGAATCACATATTTGTAAATAATAGAACATATATACGGCTGTCAGTAATGCTGTACACACACACACACACACACACAGCGTTTTTAATGGTTATATATAATATTTAGAAATACACAGACAACTCACTGCAATATGCAGTCCTAATGTGTCACCATTCTGTATTTCATTACTGCTGAGAAAACATACTTCATATGAACAAAAGCTGACACTTGGCTCTCTTGACATTTCACAGTGGCTGGACTTACAAACACCTGCAGGTTTTGTAATGATTGGCTGACAAAAGCCACAGTTATGGAAGCAGAACTCATTTGTATTTTTTCCTGTATGTGTCGCTGCAACTTAAAATGTGAAATGTTAAATGTAAAAGTCGTCTTACAGCAAAAACAGGCACAGACCACCCCTAAGCCCTGCTGTTATTCTCTGGTCTGTGAATTTATTTCTAAATTAATTTGATAGGGCCTCTACATACAACGAAGGGGTGAAGGCAAGTTCAACTTTCCGTGTCTGACCCCCAAAGGGTGCACTGCAGTAGAACATAATCAGCTGGGCAGGACAGGACGTCTTCGCACAGACAGTGACAAACGAGGCTCAAGACTTGTTTTCTTCATTATGGAGCAGACACTCGCTCTCTTTCTCTCCATGTACTTTGTTACAGGCACTTTTTCCAGGCAGTTGACCAGCTTCCTCCATAAACCTTGACACATACCTGGAAGGCCTGCTCATGAAGACAAAGAAGAGGGGCTATCATTTCTGGACGTGCGGAGAACAGAGATTCACACACCTGTTATAGAGCAGGATGTCAGGCTTCCAGATCTGACTATCAGGAAATCGCACGCTCGTCACGCCAGGATAGTTTGAGAGGTTCCATTTAAGGTAATGGTCAAACCAGTACTGTAAGAGAACGACAGCACATTCATCATTATGCACCAGCTGGGCTTGAACAGGTCTAAATAAGGTCTTAACAGTATTAATGATGGAGTTAGCATCATGCAATTCAATAAAACAAGGTTGCTGTGGAGTAAAAAAATAAAAAGAAAGAAATAAAGAAGGAAAGGTTTGATCTGTTTATGACTAGTCATAGATCTGCAGCCTCTATACTGTTGAAACTTTGTTCCTCCAGTTTTGAGCGGTGTGTATTTCTATGGTTCCCCTACAATTAAAGGTCTTGTTAAATTACTATATACCAGAGCAAACACTGAAAGCTTTGCTCATCCGGATACAGGACTTTTCCAGACGGCCGCTTATCTAAACTGCCATGAATCTGGATGTGGTTTTACAGCCCTACATCCATCTTTTTTTTTTTACCTCTAGTAATCGAGCTTCTAGATCTAGTAAGAGAGTATAGAATATTGTCACCATAATATTAAATCTCTTTTTAGTTTTCTAAATAAATCTTACATTGTGTGAACGTTTTGTGAGGACTGGACCAATAGAATGGTCTCAAAACTTGGAACGATTACTTATTATACACTAAAGTCTGTTTTCTTTTGAGCTCATGTTGTTTTTCTGAGTAACATGTGGTATGAATGAGAATCTTTACAGCAGCTGAGCCTTTTCGGGGGTTGGGGTGGTGAGAGGGGGAGGTGAATTATAGTTTTAAAGGTTAAGACTTTTTCCACTCAGTCCACTGGTACATGGCGATATAAAAAAACTCAAAAAAGAGAAAAATGTTCAAAGAAAAGTGGAAGACAACATTTTTTTTTTTCATGACTTGTGACTATGTTTTATTTTCATGATATGAAATAAAAAGGTAAAAAAAGGTTCAATTTGATTTAAAGTTGATCATTTGTCCTCTCCCTCCCTATTAAAGTTTTGGAATCCTGCATCTGCGTCTCCGTCCCTTTGCACCCCTACGTGACACCTATAAGGTTTCAGAGATTTTTTCCCCACACAAACTCACCCACATTGTACATGCTGCAAATTTAAAACAGTGAGGTGTAAATTGTATATTAAGCACATTCTACTTTGGCTTGGCAGCATCAAACAGCTTGTTCCGTTTAAAACTAACTTTCCATAAACTCTGTTGCACTATGTGTACACTGTGAAACTTGAGCTTCACAATTTCGTCTCTCGACTGCAAATGTCAGTTTTGATTTTGAACAAATATCATTTCAGTGAAAAAATACGATACACTGAACGTACTTGATTCTTATGTGCATAATTTTCACATGAATGACGGATGTTACTTTAATACAATGATTGTCAAAAGTAAGTAAATTGAGAACTGTCTGGATGTAACGGTCCTTTAGGAAATGCTGCACACATTTGAATCAAGTAAACCTTTTTAGTCTAGTTATTAACCTTTTTAGTCTAGCATGTTCGTTTCGATATTTGGGTGAGTTTTACATAGCAAAAGAAATGCTACTCATGATTCCAAGCTTCAGCTGTATAAAACTGTCTCTCACCAGCTGGAGCCATATATTCGTTGTGAGTACTTGGTTCTTCTCATCCTGCATACAAAGACAAAAAAAGATGTTGTCAAACAACAGCAATCTTTTCAACAAGCCAATCAATGTGAACTATTAATATCACTCAACCTACCTGACTACATTACATACAGACTGCATCACAGTATAAAGATGCAGTAGAAGTGAAGGTGACTATTCTGTCATACGTGAACACGCCACAGCACACAGTGTGAACAGCTTGAAATTCTACCTCTGTATTCAACCCATTCACCAAGTGAAGCAGCGGGCAGCCAGGAAAACAGCTCCCGGGGAGCAGTGTGTGGGGACGGTTCCTTACTCAAGGGAACCTCAGAGGTGCTTAGCAGTCTTGGGTATCAAACCCACGATTGCAAGGCGAACGCCCAACCACTAGGCCACCAGCTGCTAGAAATTTACTGCATACATGTAACTTTTTTTCGTTGTAAGTATGTTACAGGGATAGAATTCATGAATGTCTGACATGAGGCGGTACTGTCCAGTGCTCTTGGATGTTCTGGAAAGGAGTGTGGGATATATCAGGATTCTTATCACTTAAACGATCGGACAGGGTTATTTCCGACTGCTTTAAGGCCTGCAGCTTTCACTGAATGTGGACGAATGGTAAATCTGTAACCTACTGAGGCTGGTCTTAAATTCAGCTAAACTGCCTGCCTATTGTAAAACTCAATGCAGAAGGACAGAGCTTCACTACTAATGGACAGTCACTGTTCACTGTTCATGTCAAAAAACAAAGAACACAAAGAAGTGTCAGTGTTTAAACACACACACACACACACACACACACACACACACACACACACACACACACACACGTATACATACATGCATACACAAAAAAGGAAATTACCATATAAATAGTTATAAATAACAAATTGATTGTCATTTTTTGTTCATTTAAACACCTATCAGAGTATAAACATATATACTGATGTATAGTCAATCAAGTAAATCTAACACATCAAATCTAATATAACATTACAATAAACTTTACTATCCTCTAACTTTTCACTCTCCTCTACAGTAATATGTTATAGCACCAAGCTAAGAGAGGCAGATCTGTGTTTCTTGTTGTCACTTTATATTAACTTGCTTCAACCCAACAGATGAATTTAGGAAACTCACATTATGCCAGTTGTTACGCAATATATTTGTGAAATTTAATGACAGTGGACAAATTGCAGGCACCTTAAATAACTGCGCTCAGGAGATTATGTAACAACTATGACAGGCCTGTAATCTGGTCCCTGTAATCTGGTCACTACATTTACTTATTTTCAATAATTCACATTCATTTCTGGGTTATTCTACATGCACTTCAAGGTTTGTAATTTAAGAGAAAGTATCAAAAAACATATTTCAAGTATCGATATTGAAGACATTAGCAATAGTCTCAGAATTATAAAATGTACACCACCCAACCCTAGCCAGGATACTCACGGCACACAATAAAAACTGTAAATAATTATAGACTCATATGCAACTTGCAGAGTTTGTATTGTAAAGATCAACGTAGTGACAACAATTAAACAACATATCGCGCAGCCCTAATATACTGTGCAGCATCCAGCCATCCCTCCTCCCACCTAATGAGACGCATTGATTCTCACCACTGCTTCAACTCACCACATCCATGATCTGCATCAAGCTGAAGCTGAAATTTACAGTGAGGGAGTGCGTGTCATTAAACACAGGCCGCTCCAGTGGGTTGTAATCTCTCATCAGATCTCGGTACAGTCTCCTCTGATGTTCTCCTTGTAGGGATGCTGTGAGTATTAAAAAAAGGCTGAAGTTACTGTTGTATTTACGTCATACAATCATTCATATGCACTTACATTATCAGATAATTCATTGCACTCTTACATTCTTATTATATATTTAGTTACATAAATTATATTTACATTCATTTAAGCACTTTTGACTTCTTTTTCTCTGTTCTTTGATGTTAAAACATGGCAAAAACTCAAGGATGCCTCCTCGTCTACTTCCAAAATGCAAGTGCAGTATCGGTTAAAAGTTTCAAATCTGCACTTTCTACAGACTCATTCTGCTTCAGTGAGCTACAAGTGACGAACAATTCAATGTGAGAAAAGGTGTTTCAAGGCGTTTGCACCGTAACAGACCTAGGAGGTTTATTATCTGAGGCAGTGTAGCTTGCTTTTCTTGGAGCAGCTGAATTTCACCCTGAGACAAGCAATCAAAGGCTGCAAACTGCAAGCAGAGAAAGCCTTCAGCATTCGGAAAAGTGAATGAGAAGCTAAAAGGACTGCTTACAAATCAACTCGAGCAGCTTGTCCAGCTCATTTGGATGTAAGCCTATTGATTCCCAACTCTCATCAGTGACTTTCCGCTACGTCTCAGAGCTTAAAGCGCTGCCAGACTCCAACCTGCTCATAACTCTCCACCAGCTGTTACTGGTGTATGTAGTGCACTTCAATAAATGGATAAACCTTAGACTTTACTCAGACTACCAAATACTTAACCAACGCTTGACTACACAGGGGGCAAGTTAAGTTACCAAGATCCCCCGTACAAATGTTAGGGAGCCTTCAAAGGATCTTATTTTGGCTACATTATTAAAAAGCAGAAGCATATTTATTCCAAACGGACAGGGCGAGCAAACAGTAGAGTCATAATTAAACAAAACGCATTTTGACTCATTTAGCCGATGGAAGTTTATTTGGGTTTTATATACGATTTCACTTACGGTTGTCTGTAAAATCTTGGGCACAGCATTCAGTTTTGTCGATTTCCAAAGGAAAATAATCAAACACCCACTAGAGAGAACACATTCTGCACAGTTTATTGGAAAAAAGGCAAACCTGCATTGTTATTTTCTGTTTGATTTTTTCCAATATGTTAAGCTAAACCGTTTGCCCAAGTCTCATAATAGGTCCTTATTTCCTCACAACATGTAATACGACTAAGGATAAAACTTTTGCACACGACTGACTATGCATTGCTGTTTAGAATTTCAAGTGCATGTATGTGGCCATTTCATATTTTCAACGCATTGAATACTTGTAGGTTAGGATGCTTTCATATTAAAAAGGCTAAATGAATTTCACTGGCTAGGAGGTTGGTACGATGCCACTGGACATTATTAGCAGAGGCGACAACAGTTAGTGATGTAACCCCCTCTAAACGTCTCAGGAGGCATTTTGTAATGGTTCTTTGTGGTTAAACGGTTGACAACATCCTCAGCTTACAATGTAGGCTGAGGGCAGGCAGATTAGTACTGACTGTCTAGACTTTACTGGTGACTGAATACTGGCATCATTTTCTCATCATAAGCACAAAACTAATGCACCTGTAACCAGATACACCCAGCATTTTTCACCAAATGTTCCTGAGGCTACGCCTCACTCATCAGTTACTCTTATTTACAGACCCATTTGTGCTCACAAGAGGGGCGGAGATGAAGGCTCTCTTTTTGTCAAGCTAAATTCCCTCAAGATCACAGCCATTCATAATCAAATTTCGTTCGGGCCATTCGGTAGATTACATCAGGTCTTTGTATAAATCGAAGCTACAAGAGAAAACGACAAAGACCGAGAAAGGAGCAGGAGGGAAGAGATGAAGAGATAGAGCGAGAGACAGAGAGAGAGAGAGAGAGAGAGAGAGAAATGTAATCCCTCTGGGTTCTATATATGGAGACAAAGCATCAAGAGTAATCTCATATTAAATTTATGGGTCCACTTATGTCATTAAGACAGAGGAAAACGGGAGTGCAGTCCAAGCCCCTCTGAAAACCCAATTAAGTAGTGTGATTAGACTGGATAACAGAGTGCTCGATTAAGGATAAAAGTAGCTACAAAAGAGAGAGGATACATGAGATTCAGAGACTGTGGACCTGCACTAGCATAGAAAGCAGCCTTTAAATGGTAGTACAGGAATTGAACACTACAGCTGCAAAGGAAAAGGCAGTTCACGCCCCTCAATGACTCCCTGGGGTCTTCACACTTTAAATTATAACGTCAACTCTCTAGTGATCTGTGTTTACCAATACTGGACATGTTCTTCTATGGACGGACTAGGGAGCCTTTTTAGATTTAACTCATATAGAGAGTAATCATTACAGTGCAAAATTAAACATGCAGAGTCTTCAAAATACTCACAACAGACTTTTTAGGGACCAGGATTTTACTGATACAGATATCGAAACTGATGCTGCTGTTTAATCCAAATACTGTTGATACTCTTACTGATGCTGTTTGGTGCAAAAAGTAAAGACATCACATGAAAATATGCCAAAAGATTAAACAATTATTATTATTATTATTATTATTATTACTTTTTTGGAGGAATAATTCTATTGATTCCTGACTTGAGGGAGGAGCGATTGGAACAAACGCGTGTTAATGATGTGCACTCCCACTGATCCAATCAAGCATTTTAAAATGCCACCCAATGATTTAAACATTGTTTGTCCGGGAGATTATCCATATTTCTGTACTGACCTGTCAGGAATCGGTACCAGTTTAGTACCAGTATTCAATATCCATCCCTATTAGAAACGCACAGCTTTCGGAATCTCCTGCTACGCTTTCAGAGCAACACGGGACTTTTTATCTCTCAAAAAATGAAAACTTACAGGTCACCAAACATGGAGGAGTTTGTATAAAGTACACATAAAACACCAATCTTACTGAGGAACCTGGTTTTCTTTAACAAGTAGCCTGCCAGACTATTATCGGGGTAACAGGTGAATCCAGTAACACTCAGTCAGGTTTTGGGTAATAAATTTACTTAATGGTTCCCCCCAAAAAAATGGAACACACAAAAGTTATCGAAACGTCTGTTAAAAGCTCATTTGTCCAAGGCTCAAGTGTAAACTTGAGCTGTGTAGTACTGAATCCACTATATCACTGCTAGATTGAAGCAAACAAATAAAGAAAAATGTCACATCCCTGCTAACAGAAAATGGCATTATTATTACAGGTGTTTTTCCTAACCAAGTCTCAAGTCATATCAACATTAAGTGCCGTTATATGACAGCATGTGAGGTATGTTTATGATATAATATGATACATTTTCATGCTGGCGTAGTACAAGTACTAGCAGCTTCGCAGTCTTGGTAAGGTTAGTGCTCTATGTCTGTATTCCTTACTGTTCTAAGATGAATCAACACTTCGTAAGACAGACAGTTTTTTATTCAGATTGTAATGACTATGATTCAGAATGTACTTTCATGACACTAAAAAATGTTTGTTTTTTTTATACAACACTGTGATAATGTCACAAGCTGTGATAAAAGGTTAGATAATTATCATGATTATTAAAAACCCAACACTCCACATGACTTAGTGCCTCATCTCTTGAACCCTGCTGTTTAAATCAAGATGAAAAATGTGGTTATTAGAAGGGGTGTGAGGAGTAGACTTAACATAAAACATCACAAAGATGCTTATTGGTGCATCCACATACATAAAAAGAGCATTTGGTTCCTCAATGACTCCCTGGGGTCCCTTTGAAGGATAAATTCTGCACTCCCTTAATCATCGATCCTGGTTAGTTATGGAAAGCTCTGCAATGGTAAACAGACACTAAATGATTTTGGTCCTTCGGGAAGCAGAAATGGTTCTTGTATGTAATCACACAAAGAACACATTCTGGCACCCTTTGTAAAAATTGTAGACCCACAGTTCGCTCAAAATTTAAGGCCGAATGCATGAACCTTCATCATAGCAGAAAGGGTGCCAGAAAGACGCTATGCTGAAGGTTCACGCATTTGGGCATAAACTGATATGTTCTTTGCATGACAAGAAAAACTTCTGGTTCCCAAAGGAACCTTTTCTATAGACGGTTCTTAAAAGAATTCTTTCTGTACATGAGATTTTCAATGAAAAACCTTTGAAAAGGTTTAAAGAACCTTTACATAATGTAAGGCTTTTGGAAGCATCAATATATTTCTACACAACCTCTATGTTATGTGAAGGTTCTTTATACATTGAAAAGGTTTTTAACACTGAAAACACCTCATTTGCAAAAGAACCCACTGTGGCACCTGCGTATACGGAGTCTCTAGTAGACGTAAACACTTTCCTGTAGTTTTATATAGAACGCACATACTTAAGGGAACTGCATGGCTGGCAGTTGAAACAGTACAGCAGGACTTCTGATGTAAGTAAGTAAATGAAAATATTCGTTGGACACAAGAGCTTATTTAACTTCTTTTATAACCAAAGCGATTTCAGTAAATAAGCCACAGACGATGCCAGCTAAAGTTAATGTTGAAGGAAAGTAATCAGTCTTAAGTGCTGAAGGCTAATGGACTAAACAGCCAGCCCTGTATTATTCCTCCCACAGTAGGGCTGGGCGGACGCTTACTGAAATATTGACGCCGCCAATTCTGATGTACATATTTTTAAAATCCATCTTCGCCCTAAAATAGCAATACTGTCTTCTTTTATCAGCAAGCTGAACAGTCATCTTTACATGAAACTTAAAGTGTTGATGATGCTGAAAAGTTAAGCAGTTATTGTAGTAAATGAACATGGAGGAGATAACCTGCGCTACAAAAAGTATTTTGACGCCTGATCATTACACCAACAGATACTTCAGTGACATTGAATTCAAATCTATAGACTAGAATCGGTCCCCCCTTTGCTGCTATATCAGCTTCCACTGTTCTTGGAAGGCTTTCCACAAGATTTTGGAGTTTCTGTGGGAATTCGTGCCCATTCATTCTGTAGAGCATTTATGAG
>JBBJLS010000039.1:3458445-3469597 GCA_037577275.1 Bryconaethiops microstoma | reverse complement strand
AACAGTAAAACATGGTGGTGGTAGTGTGATGGTCTGGGACTGCTTTGCTGCTTCAGGACCTGGAAGACTTGCTGTGAGCAAAAGGTTCCAGAGCATCTATTTCACCACCACAAGAATCTGCACCAGCTACTTTGGTCTATTTAGACCATAGCTTTTTGAATGCTACAGTCTAGTAGGACTTTAGTAGATCTTTGGTTTCTGTGCACTCGAAATATTATCACGCCTTATTCCAGTTTTTGCTCATTTTATGTTCGATGCCTTCGGCCTGATGATGCTGTACCTAAAACCTTTGCTCCAGGTGAGGCTCGAACTCGCAACACATTTACTCGTATTGCTAGATAAGGACCACGCGCTCACCGATTGCACCACCGGAGCACTTATCGCAAGCTCTGCATTCCATAATGCAAAATGAACTCTGTTCAGTGCTTAATGAAACTTAGTATCAGATTTCGTAAATGTTTAGTATTGTGCAAAGGTAGTAATTTACCAAAACGTGCGCAGAAACACATTTCTTTTTGTGCATGCATTCTTGATGAGTGAGCCGCACGGTTTAGTGCATCTGACCTCATAAAGATGCATTTTGATGGGACTGTTGAGGCACTTGGCTGCTTTCAAGTCATTAATAGAAGGTCAGGGTCATTATTAGGGTCAGGGTCATCTCACTGTTCCATAATGCGAAAGAGACGTCATACATCTGTTCGTACATTTATATAATATTTACAATTGTGGTTTGTCTTCTTCAGAATATGTTCTGTACATATGCTGTCTTAAATGCTGTATGATTTATTGTATTTAAAATAAAATGTACTAAGTGAGTGATCATAATTTTAATTAATTGTCCCCCCATTGACAGTTTATTATCTTTTATTATTGTGCTTGTGTTCTGCACCCAGACAGAAGAAGCTGGAGCAGAGTTGGTGCCAGGAAGGTGAAAACTGCATGAGCAGGGTCATCATCAGTGCTTATGGTAGCAATGGTCGATGGTGGGTAGGGAGAGGATTTTCTCAGCTGTCCTCACTATCCACTGTAGAGTCCTGTGGTTTTTGGTGGTGCAGTAGGCGATACTGGACAACTGATCAGGACCACAGCTCTAGAGAAAGTACTGAAGGAGGAAGGTGTGCTCTCTTCATTCTCTGCAGAGAGTGAAGTTGCTGACAGAAGCAATAGGTGCAGCCATCTTAGAGCCTTAATTTTGCCCATACCTTTATTAATTTCATAGATAACAGAATGACCTTTCCAAAATAGTGGAAGGAGAAGGAAAAGGTTTAAGTCTCTGCTTTTCTAGGTCATTGTGGACCATTTCTATTAATCTGTTTTAGCAAGACATTTTGACACAATGTAAACAGTACATGATGTTTTCCATTTGTATAAACATTAAATGAAAATGACATTAAATGAAAATTAAAAATAAACAATGAGAAATTGAAATAGCAAGGATTTGTTCTGATATGGACAAATACGAGGCGTACATTTTGAGATGAGAACCAGTTTGAGGTGTTTTGATTTTACATACCGGTAGGTTATTAGCTAAGTGCCATATAAGCATTGTAGGTCCAAAGCAAAATGAAAAAGGGAACAATCTGAAAATATAGATTTTATTAAAAAACAAAAACATTGCTGAAATTTCTAAATCAGTAATAATGGCATACTTGTCGTCATCTGAGACAGAATTGCTAATATGACATTCAACAAGGTGCTAGAGTTTCTGCTGTTCTGCAGGTGTTCCAAAAGCACTGCGTGGCACCAGACCTTCACCAGCAGGGTTGCACACCCCTGGAGTGTCTCACATGGACAGTTAATGAGCAGTTCTTACCCTTCTGTAAAGCTCTCCTAATCAGGCTGTCATCAGCATAACTAAATCAAATATTTTCCCCATAACCTTGTTTTCAGGTTAACTAGGACACTGTGGGTTCTTTATATGTGATTGGTGGTACTGAGCTGCTAGCGAGCAATGAGGGACAAGAAAGAAGTGTTAGAAAGATGTTCATCTACAAAAAGGAAAATCCAGATTGTTTCTGGTTTTGTAAATCACACACATTTTGCATTAAAATATTTTTAATCTATATATTTTTTTTTAAGTAAAAATGAATTGGATGTCCAGAAGAGATGGAATCTTCTTTTATCGATACGTAGAAAAATGGTTAATTAAGTCTTCAAGGGCTTCATAGTATAGTTCCACCAAAGCTGGCATTTCAGACCTGCATCCACTACATAATCTTACATTTTTCCACCAGAGGGCATTATACTACTATTTCTGTAGGAATATGTTTACAGCAGTGGTATGTTCAGGTCTAATTTCAAACATTTTTTGTGTGCTGGTGTTCATGAAAAACATTAAGAGTCAAGGCATTCACTTGCTTTTTTATTATTTACATACATCACCGACATTTTCACATTTGTATAAAATATTCTTGGAATCTTCATATGACCTCAGGCACATAAAACGTTATTCACAAAATTCACTGAAATTAAACTACGCTGGAAATATGAAAGTCATTAATTTGTGTTTAGTGTTCTCCCATCACTGTACCTAATAGTATGATTCAAAACATAAATGTTGGTTATGTTATAAATCCAAACCATTTTTTGATGTTAGTTTAGCAATTCTACTTCTATTACAATTCACAATTGTGAACCCCCCACTTTTTCAGCATTTCATCACAGATTCTTTGTACTGTACCATATAGACCCCAGTCACACCTAATCATTCCACGCGACTAGTGTATGGATTGTAACCTGGTACGATTTTCACCATATTCATTCACATGTGGTACTCAAATGCAACTCAGACTAGTAAAATTGTTAATCTGGTTACTGTGTGGTGAGTGATATACAAATCATCTCACATACAACAACCAATTGCCTTCTACAGTGATGATTTCATTAAGTGGTGGCAGTACAGAGGGTGGTCTAATCCTCATAAGTAAAACAGTGGGGGGAGGTTGGTGCTTGAGGGGGGTTGGATAGGTTTTGGGAGGGGGTTTGGCTTTTGAATGTGGCTTGGAGAGACAGAAATGTTTACAGTGTTTACACCAACGGGCTATAAAGCATCTTGGACCACCTCCTGAAGTGGTTTGGGCAAACCAAATCCTAACATGATCCTGATACTCAAGACACATGAAACGATCAGGTGTAACTAGAGTCATGGGTGTAAATAGGGCTTGAATGGATGCATCTCTAGGGCTATCATTATTGATCAAATTAGTAATTGAGCAATCTAATCATTATGTAGCATTTGATGAATGAGGGGGCACTTAAAAACTTAAATAGACTTAAATAACAATACCAAACCATGCATAGCCTTTGAAATACGCAAAAGTCACAGATTTCAATCAATTATTTGTGACAGCCCTATGCACTTCATCTCGGTTATATTTGATGTCTGTACTGTGCTTCATATTGTATGTCAGAATTTATCCCTGTCATTGGTTTAATATGTTTAGCAAATTCAGTCTCTTCAGGGTAAAGCTGACGTTTGACGAATGTGGTCCTCATCTTTTGTCCCGGAGGCCCCCTGCTCTGCACATTTGAAAGGTTTCCCTACTGTACCGAACCCACTTTAACTAAGCAAGGGCTTTTTATACACTGGAGTTTCCCTAATACATCTTTGCACAAAGATGATTCCTAAATGGTAGACGATCTTTGTACTAAGATGCATTTGTCAAAGTGGACCCAGATTAATTACATTAGATGCATAAGAGCAGGGAGAGCAATAAAAATGTGCAGGGCAGGGGGTTCTCCAGGACCAGAGATGAGAGCCACTGTATGATGGGACTCAGTGGTTTGTTTTATCAGGATCCAGATCAGAATTGACTACTTCCTGGTTATTCAAGTCTTGAATATTCATCATAGTTAGTTCTCCCAGTTCCATGTCGCTGGCCTTTGGAGCAGAGGAGTTCTCCACAAAGTCCTCCAGGTCCTCCTCAGGCCTAAGCCCAATGTTGTCAGGAATGATCTCCACTTCGATGTCTGACGAATCCTCGCTCTCCTTGAACCACACAGTTTTGTGTCTGTTCTGCCTCCTCCTCTCTTTAGTCAGAATGGATTTGACTTGGTCTTTAGATCCCCGGGCTTTGGGGTGGCCCCCTGGGCTGCTGCGGTGTACATGGTTTGTTTGAACTCGCATGCCACACAAGTTGCAATGCCGTTGCCTTTCACGAGGCATCACTCTCACTCTTCCTGCTGGAGCTGCCTCCAACTTCTTGTCCCTCTTTTCTGCTCTCCTGCCGCCTGACCTACCACCATCGCCTTCATTCAAGAAGCCATCGTTGGTAAACTGCAGGCTGTCTCTTGGCCCTCGTCTGTTAGCGGGCCGATTACGTTGCAAGCATGAACCTAAACACTGAATGGAGGCATAAGACCAATCCCACTTTTTGTTAAATGAGCTGGATATCATCATATTCACCATTTATTTTATTCTTAAATCTTATTCTAATGCTATTGTCTCTGACACTTTATATAATATGAGCATTCAGAGCCGGACTCACAGAGCTTTGATGAGAAGTTGCTGACCTCAGATAACTTGAGTGTATCGGGATTCTCTTTCTTCAGGCGGGAGATGAGGTACCCAATCACGATGAGGCAGAGCACCAGTAAGGCAGCCATTACGAAGCCCAGCAAGGCCATGTCTCCAGCACGGTAGCCCTCTGTGGGGGATTGGACTCCCACAGCTGTGACGAAGGAAATGCATGCATTACCAGAGAGAACTAAGATTTGTAGTCCCAGTAATAGCATCACACACTGGCCTCAATATGTGTTAAGTTGTTATGTGATCTCAAATTGACGTATGCAGTTTTCATCAAGTCAAGTTTATTTATAAAGCACATTTAAAATGGCGAGCTTTGTCCAAAATAAGGGGCAAGTGCATTGGATGGACAGTTGCATGTTTAAAGAAAGATAGAACAGTGCCTTTGACCAAGCAGAAATTTATAACTGAAAAAACTGACTAGGAGCAACAAGTACTAACACTGCTTCGAGTACATACAGGGGGCAAGTCTTCCCATGTGAAGGAATGGAGGAGCTGCAGGTTCAAACGTATCAAGTGCCTGACATCGGGTCAGTGAAGAAAAATCTATATTGAACCAATACTGATATTTTTGAGTGCTTTTTAATATTTAATAATATAGTGCCAGTATTGAAAATCGAGGTGGACTTGACACTGTTATTAGATTAGTAGATTCCTTGTTGTTATTTGGTTTGTGATTTTTATAGTTTGAGAGATTTTAAATAAGGAATTTATCAACTTTTGTGTTGAAAAGGTTGCAGTAACTTTCTGTGCGTCATTAAACTCGTCTTACTACTTTAATGGAGAAAATTTAAAATACAATTTCTACATTGGCTTTCTAGGTTCATGTACTCCTGAAGCTATTGTGATCACAAGTTTGTAGTATTGATGCTAATAGCCATGTAGGATAAACAAAAAGACTATAAAGGAAACCACAGTGGGTAATGCATGCGCCATGAATACAAAAGATTATCCCTATTCTGGGACTTTGGGCAAGTCTACTGCACTCGCCTACCATGTAAGTTAGTCTGGTTTAGAACATTTGCTGAAGGCCTGAACACATAACTGAGATGTATTAACAGAATTTATTATGCTTTCAATGCTAAATCTAGGACAACTTTAGTAAAAATTGTTTTCACATCAAATCAACATCTATTCTAACATATTAAATCTAGCAACTGTCTATCCATCACTGAATGTTGTTGAATCAATATTGGATCAATAGTTGAATTTCCAGCGTGAAAATAATGGCCAATACATTGAGAAAGTCTTTTGGGGTTGCGTCAGGAACAGTTAAATACAGTCTTTACTGTACTGAATGGAACTTCAGAACTCTGAGAGTTTGGAAAATGATTAAAGACAGCAGCTGCTTGTCTTTTTTGACTGTCCTTCACATTTTCTGCTCTCCTGTGTAGGATGAACTTCATTGTTTGGGTTCCTAACTTGAAGTGGAGTAACAAATTAGCAAGATTTCTGAGCAACTTTCTTTGTCAGTATTGAGTCTCTTCCTCTTTGCTTGGCTGCAGAAGTGCTGGTTACTACATTTAATTTCATTTGTTCAGAAATACTGCAACACTGTTGCTCCATTTCATGACATTCTCAATGATTTGCCCACTGGAAAATCAACTTTTAGCTATGTAATATAATCATTTTTACAGTCAATGGTCACATCACATCAGAAACCACATAAGCAATTTCAGATTACTGAACAACTTGATACCATTTGAAGCAAGTGTGTGATGACCGTTTGAGAGTTAATGACCTTTGTTAGGCTCCTAGCACCAATGCTAAGCCAAAGAAGCCAAACATCTGACATCAAACATGTCTTAACTCCCAATGACAGTCCTGCAAACACCATGCTCAGCACATTTTTTGAGTTTTGCCTACTGTAGCACACCTGATCCAGCACAGCAGGTGATTACTAATTAGATCACAAGTCAGAATCAGATGAGGAAAAGCACAAAAATGTGATTTGAGTGAGGACCCCCAGACTGGGATTGGGAAAATTGTCCCAAATTGTCTCACATATCTGGCTGAACCATAACTTTAAATGCAGTAATAGTTTTCCTGGGGTGACCTAACCAGTGGGCTGAACTGAAAATTACTGAATTGGGGGAAAACTGGGTAAAAGATGCTTATTGAGATGCTCTAACAATCCCTTTGAAATGAAAGTACTCACGTGGTAAGACAAGCACTGACAGAGCTGCTGTCCCTGATTCACCAGTAGATACATCAACAGCCCGGAGCTGCAAAGAGACCAAAGACTATGAAATGATAATGATAATATTTTTTGGATAAATGTACTATAATCGGTGTGTTCTCAAATATGTGATAAATTAAGGCATGCAACTGAAGACGGAGTTGGTAGCCAACCATACACTTGCCTGCAAAGCAAAGGAGTCGGTCCGAACAGGTTTCTTCAGAAGCACAAACCCATCTGTAGTAATATTGACATAGCTGCTGTACTGTACTTCATATTTTATTTCTGGATTTATTCCCTGCCAATGAAAACAAATACCCAGAGGACAGGGTTCATATGATGTTGTGTTATTTAATTAAAATGTTAAGCAATGGTGTCACACTGCAACTTACATTTGCAAAGTCGTCATCCCTGGCTCTGACTCTAAAGGGTCTGTTTGAAGTCCTGTCTCTGAGCACCATATTCTCCGGGCCCGAGTTGCTGTAAACATATGCCTCATATCGTTCCCTGTCAAATTTCGGTGGGTTCCGGCTCTTTTTCATTACTTCAATGTTGACTGAGGTGACGGCAAACTGGTCTCTGTTTGAAACCTGTGAAGCCTGGTTAAAAGACAAATTATACAACATGTAAGTAGATCTTACTATGTAGCAAACCAATGCTAGAAAGAAGAATGAAAGACATATTTTAAGATGTTTTATGCCAGTAACAATCCACCACAAAGTAAATTGTGGCATCTTAATACTAAAGAAAAGTATTAGAATATGGTGCTCACCAAAACTGTGAGGAATATTGGGCCTGCAATATCTGCTGGTTTTAGCATGGTTATGTTTCCAGTGGTTTCATCTATTTGAAAAATATTGTCTTCATTCCCTAGATTAGACAAGCCATTAAACACAACTTATATAGAGGCTACTACATTCAGCTGTTCTCCTGGACATTGACAATCACACAAACCACACCAAAACTGTTACCTCGAACAATTTTATAACTTATCTCTTCATTTCTACTTTTGTCACCATCTCTGGCATAGACCGGACCTGGCTGCAACTGCAACGGTCCATCCTAAGAATTAGATTTCAAATGTAATTATTCTGCACGTTTTGGTAATCCATTGTATTTCAGTGTAAATGTTTTTCACAAGCAAATTGTATCATTTACCTGTTTTTCTGTTAGGTTGACTCTTCCCTTATACCCAAGACTTAGGCAGATCTTGGCAGTACCAAGAGTGGTCCTTGTACATGGCTGGAACCAGGGTGGACGGTTGTCAATGTCTTGTACATTGACTTTTATAGTTGTGGTAGCTGTAAAAGAGAACTGGTCCGATGGCGAAGGTGGTGGAGAGTCCTGTCAATGTGAAGAGTTCACTGTATGAAACTAATCTAAATACGGGAACATAAACATGTTCATGAGGAATGAATGTTTGGAACTACAGCCAGTGTCTTCAGTGCCTTTCCTGGTGCCACTTGAAATTGGTATCATTTGAAATTAATGCACCAAAAGCTTTATGTGAACTGTTTGGACTCATTGCTTGTAGAGTGTGATGCATGCTCAGGTGCTCACCTGCACATATAAAGTTAGTGTGACCTGTTGGACCACATCATAATCCAAAATCTTGTTGATGAGGATGCTGGGTTTGTACATGCTCTCCAATCGGAAATAGTTGTTCTGTAGCAACAGAAAGGTGAATCATTCCAACATTCCAACAATCACAACAGAGGCAGAGAAAATCAATGAGGGTGAAGGACTGGTTACATACCACAGTGGGCTCCATGGTATAATACAATACTCCTGAATCATCATCTTTGGCTTCAATCAGAGCAATGCTGGTATTAACAGGTGTGAGCTGGGAAGCAAAGATTAGGTTAAAGTTTATAGTAGAAATCAAGGGCATGTATTGTGGCTGTAAACACAGAAAATATTATAATTAGAGTTATCTAAAATTATTTGCCATTTTGGCTTTGCAAAATATTCTCACCTCATTAACATCTATGGCATATTCACTCTGGGCAAATGTAGGAGGGTTGTCGTTGATGTTCTGCACCTGCACAAGTACGGTCAAAGTGATCTGTAGAAACAAGAAGCACTGATCATAATCTAATATCCATAATCAATTTCAGTTGAAAAATACTCTTAGAATAATCACTATTTAAAAGAGACACCATCAGTGGTGTCCAAAGTAGGCTACTACTGCAAGAAAGTAGATTAAGTTAGGACAGAATGGTAAAATATAGAGAGCACAAAAAATGTTACATGGATGTACCCAATCAATCAATCAACACATGTTTGGTGTCTAAAATTACTAGGTCTAACATCATGAACGATCACTAATCATTAAAAATCCATATCTCCATACAGTCTTTTAGAATAATCACTATTTAAAAGAGACACCATCAGTGGTGTCCAAATTAGGCTACTAGTGGTAGGAAGTAGATTAAGTAAGGACAGAATGGCAGAATATAGACAGCACAAAAAATATTAAATAGATGTAATCAGTTTTCCCTTTACACTAGATTCAATCAATCAACCAACACATGTTTGGTGTCTAACATCATGAACAATCACCAATCATTAAAAATCCATTCCTCCGTACAGTCATTTTTGACAACACAAAAACTGATTCCAGATTAGTACTACTACTGAGGTGGTTTGTGAAAACAGACCTTTTTGTCTAAAAAGGCCACTAGTATAATTCAGCTACTTGTTTTGGTCATCTTTTATAGCTCACAGTAAGTCATACAGTGTCCTAAACCACATCCACAAGTCTACAGCACCTTAATGAAGAGTTCAGTTCAGTTCATGATTGTTTTGATTGAGTTTAAAGTGATTAAACATTTTATTGTTCTATACTGCATCTACACCGTACTGCTGGTGAGCTATTACAAATAAGTTAGCCATATGTAATATCCCACTATAGCTTTATGACAGCATCAGAGTGTTTCTTCCACATGCCTTATCAAAATGTGTTCAACTGAATGAAAAGAACAGCAAATTCAGTATTCAGCATTCAGCCATCATATTCTGCCCAACTCTGGATAGCAATACCCACGAATTTGGACAGTGTGGGAAAGAACAAATTAGCTTTCAAAAGCATGCTGCGAATAGAACAATTCTGACTCCTGGCCTGAAATAGAATGCCAAGCTGTTCAGATTCCTTTATACCAAATTAAGTAGCATTAATTTAGTTGTAAGTGTGACTAATGCTTAACTGTGTGAGTCACTTACACTTTTGAAGCCCGTTTTATTGCAGCGGACCTGGACTTCTAGCCCCTCTGGATTTAACAATGTCTGAAAAGGGATAAATGCCCATTATTACTATATACACTGACAACACTACTCCAGGTTTTTAAGCTGACAATCATGCTATTAAAGAACACTGATATTAGACTAATAAATTTATTAAACAATTATGGTCTACTTTTTTTCCATATAGATTACCTACGGATACCTTAATTTACAACAATCTAGTGAAACACATTGGATTATTAACAGTACAAGGTTTAGATGTGCAACTACAGCAAGACAAGCTGTGCATCTCCAAACCAACTATAGCGGGCTTTCCAAATAAAATGTTACTACAATTCTATTTAAGTATATGTAAAATAAGATTAAAAACCCCAAAACACCTCAAGACTTATCTTGACACAGGTGATACAATACCAGGTATCGGTATGGGGATAATACTGGCAGAATATGGTGCATCAGATATCAGAGAGGGGAAAAAAGGTTGAATTTATTCCATATCTGGAATCGATCCTGAAATAACACACATTCACACTACATTGTATGGACAAAAGTACTGGGATATACCTGTTTTGCAGGGTTTGGGCTAGACCCCTTACTTCCAGTGAAGGGTAATCTTAATGCTTCAGCATACCAAGACATTTGGAAAATGCTATGCTTTCAACTTTGTGGACACAGTTTAATAAAGAGCCCATAAAGAGTCCCGACTAAACAACTCCTTCTTCCCCACTGCCATCAGACTCCTTAACAGCTGACAGAGTATAATTAATGGATATCACCTACCTCATATTGTAATTTTTTTTAAGCTCCTTTGCAGATCCCCTTCATCTATCTCACACTGTAATTTTGCACATTAAGCTCTTTTGCACATTTCCTTTATTTAGCAAATGCACAGTTAATATCAAAGTATTTACTAACTTATTTGTATATAAAAACTCAACTCTCATCTCGGCATTTGTGTGGACAGCAAATAAAGAATTTCATTGTACAGAAAAATGCGCTTTCTACTGTTCATATGACAATAAACGTTTTGAATCCTTGAATCCTTGAAAAGGTCCATAAAGATGTGGCTGGATGAGTTCAGTTTGGAAGAACTTGACTGGTCCCATGCAGAGTCCTTACCTCAACCCCATCCAACACTTTTGGGATGAACTGGAACAGAGATTGTGAGCCAGACCTTCTCATCCAACATCAGTGCCTGACCTCAA
>JBBJLS010000039.1:3427801-3458345 GCA_037577275.1 Bryconaethiops microstoma | reverse complement strand
TTTTTTGTATTATTTCAAGTTTAGTTTTTGGCCTTTGTGCTACTTTTGTTTTCTTGTTTCTTTTTTTTCAATAAAACCTTAATCATTAAGATGTCTACCTGCGCCTGTGCCTTCAATAACCTGGATTAAGCCAAATCGTGACAGTTTATCATCAAACTTCCAATCAATCACTTTGCCAATTAACTGCGACAGTCATTTTTAATGAACTAACCCTTTGAATTGAATAATCAATATTAATCAAGTAATACCAGCAACCCCAAAGGTTCTGACAGTAGTAGACAACAGCCTAAGTAGCTAATGTAATTATATAATAGTCCCAATGTCACATAAAGTTACAGAATAAGCCTTTCTTTGTGTTATGTTGGTTTGTTTGCAGTGGAAACAAGTGTACATGAGTGCATGAGAACGACGACGGACTAACGCGAGTGAAATTGCACGAATGCTGCTGTGAACTCACAGACCTGGTACAGTTTGATGATGTGCGGGTGGTTCAGAAGCTTCATTATTTGAACCTCTCTGTTGAGTTTCTCCAAATCGGTTGCATCCAAGCGGGTTTTGTCAATGATTTTAATCGCAACCTGTAAGAAATGATTACAGAAATGATAAGAAACAAGTATTTCAGAAATGAAAGATCAATAGTTATAATCACACAGTTGAAGGGACATTTTGAACATATGCTTTCACCACCAAGTGCTGAAGCCCATAGGAATGTCCTTCTGTTGCCCTACTTACTACAAAGTTCCAAACTGGAACCGGAAGCAACATCAGCTCAAAAACTGTGCACTGGTGTCCTTGACTAATGGAGAAACACTGGATGAGCAGATGTCTACAAACTTTTGGCCACATAGTGTAAATCGCCACTCTCGAACAAGTAACTTGACAAAAAAAAAAAAAAACATTCTTAACTTTCAATGCAAGTTCATTTAACAACATTTTATTCAAGTCATTTTGGAGTGTTTCTATTGGTCTGTTCACCACGGCAGCTGGTATTTTCAAATTATTAAAAGAAAATGGAAATACAGGATTTGTTCCAAGAGCAATGAAATATAAGCATGTGGTGGTCGGGTCAAAATGTATCACACCTGTGTTTTGGTGACTTTGTGTCTGGCCAGTTTCACCACAGCGAAGTTTCCCTTCCCCAGCGTGCGGACAATCTCGTAGAAGCCGACCTGCAGAGGTCTGGCAGGCTGGCCTGAGGCGGTCCCATCATCCGATAACACCACCATGGTTAAAGCAGTTAACTGAGAGCTGTTAAAATATTAAACAGGAGACATGACATCAGCAGGAGGCTTTTAGGTAGCAAATTACTCTGACCGTCCAGGCACAGAACCGAAACTAAAACCGCCTCCCACTGGACAAAGCACTTAATATACCTAGAACCTTGTTTTCTCTGGACTGGAACTAAAACACTACACATTAAAACATCATAATTATACTGACTGATACGTAATGACTAGGAATAGTAAGGACAACTGTATACTGTGGCATAAAACTCGAAGACAGTAATATTGATTCAGAATGGACAGGTACCCTATACGGACAAAAGTATTGGGACGCCTGACATTGCATTCAAATACAGACTTTAATAAGGAGTTGGTCCCTGTTTGCACCTATAACAGCTTCCACTCTTCTTGGAAGGCTTTCCACAAGATTTTGGAGTTTCTGTGGGAATTTGTGTTCATTCATTCTGTGGAGCATTTATGAGGTCAGACGCTGATGGTTGACACTGATGTTCATCTCAAAGGTGTTGGATGGGGTTGAGGTCAGGGCTCTGTGAGGGCCAGTCGAGTTCTTCCACACTGAACTCATCCAGCCGTGTCTTTATGGAGCTTTCTTTGTACACTGGGACACAGTCATGCTGGAATAGAAAAGGTTCTTCCTCAAACTGTGTCCACAAATTTGGAAGCATGGCTTTGTCCAAAATGTCTTGGTATTCTGAAGCATTAAGATCGTCCTTCACTGGAAGTAAGGGGCCTAACCCAAACCTGAAAACCAGATGTGTCCCAATACTTTTGTCCATCTAGTATAGGTAGCCAGTCCCCCTGCGAAACTTACACCAGTTGTTAAGATTGTAGCTGATCAACAATATACCTGGAATTAAATAGTCATAATTAATTGTTTACAATAATATTGATGACTGATGTCACATCCAGGCCCAGTTTCAGTCCTTTTATAAACTCTCTATACTAAAGCTGGTTTATACAGCTGGGAGTCATACACAGAGTGGCAAAAAAACTGTTTAAAATCACTTTAAAAACACTTTAAGATTAGTTCATGACTGTATGATCAATTCTGCTGTCCTGTAGCCGAGTTCCTGACACTGTGGCCGCTGTAACTATACACAGATATTTTGGTTGGCGAGTTAGTTTAATGTGTTTGACTCGTTTAAAGCCACTGTATACAAAATAATACATTTGGCAATTTATTAGTCTTCATTTTTAATAACTTTTTTAGTCATGTACTAATATCTATTGATCGTCTATTTTATTAGACATTATGAGCTTCTGCAGGATTAAAATAATACACTATCATCATTTTTAAAGATCCGTCTATTCGTCTACTTATGTCTTCTAATAGCCTATTTTAATCATCTGTTTTAATTAGACATTATGAGAATCTGCAGGAAACCTAATTTTAGGGTCATAGTTTTTTAATCAAACACACACTCTCACGCTGATTGAAAAACACACTTTTTTTATGCAGATACTGTGGGAGAGGTGCAGACTTAGCATTTTTGTAACTGTTCGAGGAAATGACCCGAGCGTGGTGTTACAGCAGCGCCGCCTACAGGCAAATGACCACCAAACCACTACTGTTAACAGTGCCTGAGAACCGTGAGCGAGAGAACTGTGGGTCACATCAGTCTCATTGACTAGACAATAGACAGATAAGTAATTGTCTTAAGATATTATTTCAGGTACAGGTTGGGCTGGAAATGTATAATTAAAATAGCTATTTATAACATTTATAATAATAATAAAAATAATAATTATTATTCAATTCATTTTTATTCATATGGCTTTTTTTTTTTTTTTACAACCAGTGTTGTCACAAAGCAGCTTCACAGAATCCAGGTCCGAGTCCAAAGTAAGTCAATAATAACTGTTATTACATGCATATTTATACTTAATAATAAAAACACCATTACTATTATCATTATTATTATTACCATCATCATCCCATGTATGTTGTCTGATATGAAGCATCACTCAAATTCACAGAGCATGGATACTTAAGACTTAAGTTTATTCTTCATTATGTCCCAAACGCAGTCAAATGTGCAGTTAATTAAACCGAGGCAATGTATTAAGACAAGGCGAGAACAACAAAAGAAAACACTCACACTACAGCACATTTACTGCAGTAATGAAAGAAAACACACTACAGCACATTTACTGTAGTAATGAAAGAAAACACACTACAGCACATTTACTGTAGTAATGAAAGAAAACTCACTATAGCACATTTACTGTAGTATTCAAATAAACACTCACATTACAGCACATTTACTGTAGTAATGAACTCTCAGAGGGGTGCACTATTTTGACACTAGACCACGAGTGGCGGGACCACTCTGTGTCAGAATTATGCACCACCATCAGCAGCACATTCATTGCAGGTGCAAGTGTATGAAATATAACATGCAATAGTATGACGTTTTGGAGCTCACCTGAAGCTTTACACCGAAACATTCAACACTTTCTCATGAGCTGGAAGTCCTGATACACACACAGTCCTTGGTGCGTCGTGCACGCGTTTTGCACAACTTTCATTCACGCGCATGTTTGTTAAAACAGCTTTAAGGAAACTTGAGTTAAATTCCTCCTCTGAGCTTCAGTCCAACCCGCGGCAGTTGCGCTGTTACTACTTACTTACACACACACACACACACACACACACATTCATTAGCGTCACTCTGACGTCAGAGCACCTAGTCTGGGTGGCGCGCGCGGGCTCGACCCTCGCGCTAAATGTCATGTTGCCGAGCAACCGAACGTCCACGTGAGCACAGCGAGAAAATAAAAATGAAAGCTGAAAAAACATTTATATGAAATTTATATAAAACTTTATATTACAGGAGACGGTGGATGGGACCTCCTTTGTCAGTATGCACCAAAATGAACCAAATATTGATTGTACTTGGACCATTATAATACCAAACATACGCTATATGGACAAAAGTACTGGGACAGTCTTTCAGGCCCCTTACTTCCAGTGAAGGACAATCTTAATGCTTCTGCATACCAAGACATTTTGGAAAGCACCATGCTTCCAACTTTGTGGACAGTTTGGGGAAGAACATTTTCTATTCCAGCATGACTGTGTCCCAGTGCACAAAGCAAGCTCCATAAAGACACGGCTGGATGAATTTGGTGTGGAAGAACTTGACTGACGCGCACAGAGCCCTGACATCAACCCTATTCAACATCTTTGGGATGAACTGGAACAGAGATTGTGAGCCAGACCTTCTCGTCCAACATCAGTGTCTGACCTCATTAACACTCTACAGAATGAATGGACACAAATTCCTACAGAAACTCCAAAATCATGTGGAAAGCCTTCCAAGAAGAGTGGAAGCTGTTATAGCTGCAAAGGGTGGACCAACTCCATATTAGAGTCTATGCATTTGAATCCAATGTCATTAAAGTCCCTCTTGGTGGAATAGTGAGGTGTCCCAACACTTTTGTCCATATAGTGTACTCACATTCTGTCTCAGCACTAAATTGCTTTGTGCCTCCACTCACTGGCCACTCTTTATAGTCCAGGTAAACAAAAAATACCCCCTCAAAATATCAAGCCACTAGTGTTTCAGTGGTCAGAAACTGAGCTAGATGTTAACACACATTGCGCCCCAGCAGATGAGCCACAGTTTCATTCTGCGGCTCATTCAGCAAGGAGAAGCTTCAGGGTAGGTGTTTCTCACAAAGTGCCCAATGACTACATATTTTTAGCCTAAGCTAAGCACTCGTTACAATGAAAAAGAGGGTGTGTGTCCCATCCAGGGTTATTAGTAAGGCTGAATCACACAGAAACGCACACAATCCGCATCAGGCAGTTAAAAGCTGTTGTGCTTATTCTGCCCTCCCAAGCGTTTCAGCCTTAGAGCGTCTCAGCTCTGCGTCATCACTCACTGCATCTGCAGCTCTGTCAGCTCTTATGAGCACTTAACATGGACCCTTTTCCCAAGACACCCTGTCTTCATGGAAAAATCACCAGGGCTGCATGATCACCTATAGCACCAAACTGCACACAAATGAAACATAGGAAGAGCCCATTCAACACTGTCAGCTTTAATTCAGCACAAGTGGATTTTACTGTGCTCAGGCATGAGCGGACGGAATTACAGCACAAGCTTACCGCTGTGTGAACACACACACAATCCCTGAGCGACTTGGCCAAGTGAGGCAAGTCTACACAGGCCGTGACCTGCAATAACTGAGCTGTGACGGTGTTTTTGGCATGGGCTTTTAATGGGTAATAAGTAGTTGGATTACAGTTGTAGACTCCATTCCAGTCCTATGAGTGGGTTCTGCATGGGCTGTATTTGTGATATCCTGTGGTCCACTCTCGTCCTATTATGATGATAGATACAATTTTGTAGGCCCCAGTTGTTACTAACCCATGTTGACCCAAAATGGTGGTATTTTTCATTCATTAATCCCCAGTGTTGAATTAAAAGAACAGTCTGTCAAAACACAAAATGTACACAGCAGACAGGTACATTGCATGCACTTGAACTGTGAAGCTAATATACACTATATAGACAAATAGTTTTGGGGCGCCATTACACCAACCGGGACTTTGCATTCGAACACATAGATTTCTCATCCCAAAGGTGTTGGATGGGGTTGAAGTTCTTTCACGCCGAACTCATCAAACCATGTCTTTATGGATCTTGCTTTGTGCACTGGGACAATCATGCTGGAAAAGAAGTTTTTTTCCGCAAACCGTGTCCACAAAGTTGAAAGTGTGGTGTTGTCTAAAATGTCTTGGTGTGCTGAAGCATTAAGATTGTCCTTCACTGGAAGAAAGTGGCCTCCTGAATTCAATCATTAAGAGGTGTGTCCCAATACTTTTGTCCATATAGTGTAGCTAACAAGTAACAGAAGCCAATCCTTCACTATCTGTGCAAGCTCAAGACTAAATCCTCACACGCTTGTCTTAAGTAACTTCGAATATGCTTCTGTGGTTTCTGGCACTGTAATACATGCTTACATTGCAAGACTAAAAACAGTAGTAGGGTCCATTTTGATAAACATAGTGCCTGAAACCACATAAACAAGAGTCTATTTGAGATTATTTAATTTAAATTAATCCAAACTTGGGAGAAGCTTCACCATTCAGCAGAAGAGTCTAATTAAGTTTATATAGTATTAAAGAAATAATAAACAAACAAACAAACAAACAAATAAATAAATAGTCCCCAGGAATGGTTGAACACCAAAAAGGTAAATGTCCAGATGTCAGTCCAGCCCTGAATCTGCATTACTATTTGAAACACGCTGAGCACAGAAGACGTCCAACCAACCTGAAACACTCGGAGCAAATTTGTCAGGACAAGACACTCAGAAACAGTATGCAAAGCTGGTAGAAACAACATTATTTTATGTATGAAAACATTAATGGGTCATTTTCCACATTAATGATAACAGCGATATATGGAAAATAAGCATCATTTAGATACAGTATTGTAACAACACTGCGGTTCTATTAAGGGCTTGCATGAAGAGATTTCACATCGACGCAAGCAGCATTTTTACATTTTAAAGATTTGCTGTAAAAATTTGACTTTGGAAAACTTACCAAGGCACTATACGTGAACAATGCTGCTATTATACCGTATCTAAATGTGGTTAGAGCCTTCTGAAAGTGAAATGTCCATTCATCGCTGTTGTGACTGATGCTAAGTAGAAGGCCAACGATGTTTTCAGCCTAAATTAGTACTTATAACCTCCTTCACAACCACCACCATTTGTGCAGGACATGAGTAATTACCAACTATTTACATTATGTATACATGCCAGTCTTTTATTAAATACCCCGAAAGCTTTTAACCGATGGAGGTTTAATCAAAGGCGAGCATGAAAGCCGCGCAGCAACGTGCTCCCTGCCGTATAGCTAAAGCTCCTTACACAAATCAAAGGTCACATGTGCTTTTAAGAGTGTCTTAGTCACATTGAGTATATAATACTATGTCGTTGCTTGCAGCCGTATTAGGGACAGCACACACGGGTTTAACTACACATGGGCTCCACCTGACCCAGGCTTAAAAGCTGTGGACTTCCTCCATGGAACCTCTGAAAAAAAAATGCTGCTAACATTTTTCATTGTGTGAAAGTCCATCAGAAATAGAACGTAAAAAAAAATACAGGACAAATTCTGTATTTGCATGCATTATCATTTAGAACACGTTTTTCTCTTAATACAAATATACCAATTCAAAGATTTGTACCATCCGTGCTGATATAATGCAATTTTGGTACTAGCCGTCACTTCCACTATCCTTTTAGGCCATTTAATCCAAAACTGGAGCAAGAAGAGAAAAAAAAATAAGAAGGCAGTACTTGGTATTCCGTCACATATACACTGATAAGATCTCTTAGCCTGACTAATCTCTTTTATTAATTCACCTATATGTAGCATATGCAGTTAAAACCCACTAGTCTCCACAGTCTAGCGAGGATTATGTACCAGCATGGCTAAATATAGCTACCTTTTGCCGCCCACTTAAATGGTTCTTAAGATAAAACTGAGTGAACGGCTACTTCACATGAGGTTGGAGATTCATGACATCTTTACCGTGTTTCCACACCAGCCACAGTACGGATCTGTAATCACGACAGAGTTGACCGCACGTTTTGCCGGCCAGAGGTGATCAATGAAGCTCATCAGTCCCTCCCACAGATCAATGACCTTCAGTCGTAAACCCTTACCTTTAATTTGATTGCCTCAGGTGTTACACTTTGTTCCTTTGGGATGTTTCTCGCATGTATCCTTCAATCAAATGGGAACTCTGCATCCAGTTTTTTTTTTTTTTGTGACATTTTTCAAATATATTAGACATGAAATCCAAAAAATATTAAACATGCTAAAAGGAATACGCCTTCCACCATAAACAGTCAATTAACATGGACGACCCTGTGCTTAGAAACGAACTGAAAACTCAAAACACACATTATATTAAGTGCTCCAGCAGCTGCTTCTATTATAAAAGCGTTTAGACTTGGGTTTTAAGTTCTTTTATGCATCAAAATGTGTGGTAATTAATGCTATAGAAACAGCAGGCAGATATTAGACAAAAAAACAAAACACAACACTTCGTTTAATGTATAAGAACAGTCAATAATCTCCAAAATGTTATAATGAATACTACCCTTAACCAATACAAAAGCAGTAAAACAGAGTGCAACATTGATCACTTTTGCCAATATAATTACAAATTGGACCACCCTGAATGACACTGGGCTATTTTTCAATTGGCCTCGAGACCTCTGACTCCTCTTAAGTGATTACACAGACCCCAAATGAACAGGAGTGGAGCTAAAACAGCCTGAACTGAAGAAGTGGCTTGAAGCTAGATCTCGTTCTGTTTGAACAGGGAAAGATAAAAAGTATAATAATTGAACAAGTAAAAGTTGATGTCCACAGATGTCTGAGGCTTCACTGTTCTTTCACAGTGGGTCTGCTTTCATTTTTGGTGAGCCGCTCCTCCAGGTCCTCCAGGGCCTCTTGGGCGGTTTGGCTGAGGGCAGCATGTCGGCTGGAGGTTAGTTGACGGATGCGTCCCATTGGCAGAGAACGCAGCGGGTCTGGGGTCAGCTGGGCCACCACTTCATCCTCCACCAGCAGAGACTGGAGCAGCCGCAGGGCCTGCAGACACACTTCAGTGTCCCGGTCTGAAAAAAGGGCCAAGGGCCGACTCACTGAATTTACTTCACTGAAATCATTTCCAGGAGTACATCATTTCCAAATGAATAAAATATATTTACAAGTAAGTTAACCGGTAGAGAAATTTACACTACCAGTCAAAAGTTTGGACACACCTTCTCATTTAACGATTTCCTTTGTTTTTATTATTGGCTAAATTGTAGATTAATATTGAAAACATCACCTATTGCTCGGATGACAGTTTTGCACACTCTTGGCATTTTTTCAGACAGATTCATGAGGAATCGACCTGGAATGGTATTTAATTAACAGGTGTTTCTTCGTCAAGAGTTCATCAGTGGAATTTCTCTCCTTCTTAATGTGTTTGGGATCATCAGTTGTGACGGTCGGGTCGGTACACAGTTAGTGATCCTATTCCACTACGGTTCTACTCCACATTATGGCAAGAACCACTTAACTAAGTAAAAAAAAACAACAGTCCATCATTACCTTATTACAAAACATATTTTGGTGTGTTTAACTCTTTTTTTGTTTTCTGCATAATTCAATGTGTTCCTTCATCATTTTGTTTGTTTTCAATATTAATCTACAATATAGAAAATAATACAAACAAAAAAAAAACATTGAATGAAAAGGTGTGTCCAAACTTTTGACTGGTAATGTATATGTGTGCACATTTTCACAGATGCTCATCTAACATCCTCTACTCTATGAGAAGCCCCACTAATGCCTCACAAGAGCATTAGTGAGGCCGGGTATTGATGTTGGATAATTAGTTCTGGATCACAAACTTTGCTCCAGCTCATCCCAGAAACATTCAAAGGTTCTTTGTCTCTTCTGAGAATGTAGAACCACTGCTTCACCTTGCAGTGCTGAGAGACTCTGTGTCTGACACATGGCACTGGGCGTAATGACCTTAGACTCATATCACATTCTAATGGCAGTTCTTTTTTTGAACAATATATTTGTAACAGTAATTATAAGAACAACAAAAACAAACATTCCTCCCGGGTTTTCACTCATACATCATTCTCTGTGATTGTGAACTGCATTTTTCTACTTTCAATCAACAGGATCTTCTTCAGATAGTCCATAAATGGTCCCCATATGCATTCAAATGTTTCTTGTTTGGCCTTCAAAACATAAGTCATTTTTTCCAGTGGAAGCCTTGAAAGCATTTGTTTTGTCTGTTGGTTCTTCCATAACAATGCTATTGTTCTTGCATTTAGCAAACTGAGGTTCATCAGTGGCTGTTCACTCCTACTGTATTTATTTTTTCTGGGTATAAAACTAGAAGAAAAAATATAGGAATCAGTTTAGAGGTGATCCTCCACATTGCAGTCTGCACATCTGAAGTAGAGTTATTTTCACATCATTACACTTGGTGCAATGGTGCAATCTGGGATATTTCTCTAGTGTTGCATATATTTACACTGACCATTTATATGGTAGAGATTTTAAGGAGATTATACTATTTCAGTTGATGCACTTAATTTTGTTGCTGCTTATTATACATTGTGACTGGATACTTAAGGACACATAGAGCATGCTGTTTATGTTTAGGCCTTGCAGTTACTTGCTTAAAGTCATTCACAGATCAAAATGTTGTTTAGTTGCTTTTCAGGGACTTTTTATCCAAAGGAGCCTTGGGCCTGTGACAAAGGATGTATTTGTTCAGAGCCAAATGCCCTGAAAGGCTTTGATTATGTTCTTTGGGTCAGAAGAGCGTAATGACCAGCAAGTCATATTTTAGCATTTTATAATAACATTATCATAGCTTTTATCTGATATACAGTACTGTGCATTAATCCTAGACACCTATGCAAATTGTTTAAAGCTGTTTGTCTCAGCATGTGATGATCAGTGTGTCTTTTTGATAGCAAAGTTAACATTAGAACGAATACAAACACACAAGAAAGCAGTAAACAGTATCAAGATTTGTTTTGTTTGTAAAAAAGTAGTTGATATTATGTGAGCTGGTTTGGTTTAATTTAATTTAATGAAGGACTGATCGAGTCAAGCCAGGTTTCAGAGGGAAACTACGGTAATACTGGACTTCCACAAGGAACACACTGATATACTGAACATAACATCACTATTTACTGTAGAATGTTATTTGTTCATTTTAGTTTTATTTAGCGTATTTAGTAATATTAATGTGAGAAAAATCTAGGCATGCTGTAAATGTTTTTATAGACTTTTGCACAGTATTGTATATATAGTATTGCAAAGACCGTTGACTATTAGAAAGCCCGTCTACTGAATGAGTGTAGATTTCAACAAGCATGTAATATTGGTACTTGGCCTTTAAAAGCACTTCTGCAATCGTGTTTCACAACCATTATCTCACTGTTTTAAGGTAGATAAGATTAAACCCTCCTGATCCAGGTTGTCCAGAGGTACAATATACAGGTTCTGTACTGTGCTGAGCTTGCTATCTCGAAACATGGCAGAACAAAATAAAGATCATTGCAAAATGCTTGTACAAGAAGTACTTGCAGCAGTTCTGACAATTAAAACGATCTTGACTTATTGCTTTAGGGTAAGTAGCTCAGGGCTGGAAGATATGAAGTGTAAGAATACATAAACTACATGGACAAAAGTATTAGGACACACCTGTTTTTCAGGGGTTTGGGCTAGACCCCTCACTTCCAGTGAAGGAAAATCTTAGTACGTCAGCATATCAAGACTTTTGGAAAATGCCATACTTCCAACTTTGTGGACCCAGTTTGTGGAAGAACCTTTTCTATTCCAGCATGACTGTGTCCCAGTACACAAAGCAAACTCCATAAAGACATGGTTGGTCTGATGTGGAAGAACTTGACTGACCCGCACAGAGTCTTGACCTCAACCCCATCCAACACCTTTGGGATGAACTGGAGCGGAGATTGTGAGCCAGACCTTCTCATCCAACATCAGTGTCTGACCTCATAAATGCTCTACAGAATGAATGGACACAAATTCCCACAGAAACTACAAAATCTTGTGGGAAGTCTTCCAAAAAGAGTGGAAGCTGTTACAGCTGCAAAAGGGGGACCAACTCCAGATTAAAGTCTATGTATTTCAATGCAGTGTCAAATCCTAGTGTTTAGGGCGTTCACACTGCTTCACTTGGTGAATGGGTTAAATGCGGAGGAAGAAATTCATGCTGTTCACACTGTGTGCTGTGGTGTGTTCACGTATGACAGAATGGTCACTTTCACTTAAGCCCCTGTTGGTGTAAAAGTCAGGCGTCTCAATTCTGTTGTCCATATAGTATATGTGAAGTCATACTATTATTTGAATGCTTCCTCTTTGGGATTGTAAAGAGCAAGAAGGCCTACTTTCATATGCTCTTTTTAAGCTTCATTTTAACAATAGCTTATTTTAAAGCTTAGTAGCTTTTAAAGAAAAAAAAAACCAATGGATCATTATCTGTTTCAGCTGTGTCACTGTTGGGACTGATATCAGAAAAGAAAATTCCAGTCACTTCAATTCTGATGTGTAATCAATAGATTTACATTTACGGCATTTATCTAACGCTCTTATCCATTTACCCAACGCTAGTGCTCAACTAGTCTACATCTGTTCCTTAAACCTGTAAAGCTAAACTTAAATCAGTGTCCGCTATTCAACCAAGTTACTGCAGGATAGGTATTGTACACCTAAACACCTGTCAAAAAAAGTCAAAGGTTAAGGCAAAAGTAAGAAAAGCCATGGAGATCTTGGATGATGTTTTCAAAAGAAAAGCTGATGGTACCTCAAAGTCCAGCCGTTTCTTCACTATCAAACTGGAGCCCTTCAGATCAAAGGCATCATCTGGGTTCTCTATGAGAGTGAGTGTGACATCCTTTGTTGTTGTGTTAATTTGAGCAACAACGATGTCAATTGTGTTGTTCTCTTTAATTGTCACAGGCTCTGAGGGAACTGAACAAACTGGAGAGACAAGGCAAACATGACTGTCCTTAATGAACCATGCCAGATGTTACAAATAGACAACAGCCAAAGGTAACATTAATTTCTATACAGAATCCAGTGATGGAATGCTTGTGGACATCAGAACATAAAAAGTACAAGGGAAGGATACGAGTATTCACATACTTTTGTTGTTATTTAATATACTTCTAGTATATCCACTTCATATGTATATACACAATGTCATTTGACTTTATATTGTAATCAACAAAGTTTTTATAAGCATGAATATGTTAATATAAAAAGGACATCTGACAAAAAAGACACCACAAATGAGTAATATTAACACTTTGCTGGCAGTTAATTTATAGCCTAATGTATAACTTCATCAAGGCATTGTTTTTTGCATTTTTTATCGATTCTCCAAGGTTACAAGGGTACCCCTTAAAGGCTACATTAATTTTCAATGCGAGGATATTCAAAAGAAAGTCAGGTATCACGGCCGGGTGCACATGGAAGTGAGGCGAGGCACATGTGCAGATTCCCTTTGATGGTATTTTACTACAAAAAACACAGACTCTACACTACAGAAAACAAAAAGGCACAAGGGCCTAACAAAGAACACTGAACTTAAGACACAAAAGGAATCGGGAACGTGAAGACAAACGTGAGGGGAACATGAAGTCCGGAGTGAGGCGGTTGACCAGCAACTGGGACTGACTCTCAAAGAACTAAAATATTCAAGATACAGAGACTGCAACCAATCATAAAACTCAATCACCAAACTGAAACACCTAACACCTGTTACTGTAGACACAACAGAGAACTATAGTTTCAAAATAAAAGTCCTAAAATTAAAGTAACACTGAGACCTGACATCAGGAGATTTGCTAGGCCATACAGGCACCTTTTTTCAGAAAGCATTCTTAAGTTATTCTGATGGTATGTTTGAGGTTGTTATCTTGTTAAAACATCCATCTCCCTCCATTCATGTTTCCCTTGATGGCATATAATCCCCCAGCACCATTTGCAGATAAGCAGTCCTACATAATAAAGGGGGCATTTGGCAGACACCCTTGTCCAGAATGACTTACAAACTGAGGGTTAAGTGTCTTGCTCAAGGACACAATGGTAGAAAATGGGGGTTCAAACCTGCAACTTTGTGGTCATCAGGTTCACGGGCAAGTGTTTTAACCAGTAGGCTCCTACCACATCACGATGCTCCTGCCTCTACACTTGATTGTGGGTGTGGTGGAACGGATATGATGGTACAGTTCATTACATACGGTTTTCTAGGTTATTCCTGCTGCTTTCAAGTCACCTTGCAACTCTAGTGACAACTGGCTTCTCTCTTATCTTGCTTATCATGAGAGAGAACTTCTGCATGTTGCACCTGTCTGAGGATGATTAGTTGTGGTTTAATGAACTTTCCAACTGCAAATTATTGAACCAGCTGTACTGACAAGGTTGTGAAGGTCTTTGCTGGGGCTCTGTAGGCTTTTTCAGTCAATTGTTTCATAAGGTTGTCCTTCACCGTTAATCTGATCATTATTTTTTCATGAAATCTGCCCAACTAATGGCAGTGTCTTTTATAATGATACCAGCCTTTTGAGCTATTTGTATGAGAATATTTATTTTTGCAGCATTAAGATGTAGAAATATATTTTATTTATATTTTTTTTGTACATATATGTATTTTTTGATATAATTTTGTTTTTTTAAATGTATCTTTTATGAATACATGCTTTTTATTCACCATTTTAAGTACAAACTTATAAGACATTATGTATTTAAATCCAAAGTGGACATATGCACTGGAAGTGTTAAATTACAAAAAACACAAGTGTCTGAGCACTTGTTTCCCTTCACTGTATTGTCTGACATGTTTACATTGAAGCTTAAAAGCAGTTAGTTCCTAGACCACTAAACGGCCTTTTAAGGAAAAGCTCATTGTCTGCCGCTGATACGGAATGGGAGGCCAAGAGGAATTCTGAATTTAATGTTAATGGACTGACAATAACCAGTCAAAACTGACAACTGCCTGTCTAACCCACTAGTGAGAACTCAATCTGAATGGTGAAATGATTCCATATTATGTGCCATGTATAATTTGGCCATGTACAGTAAGCCTCCACATGACCCGTCTGATGAACAAACACTGCTTTATGCCTTTTTAACAAATGCTTGAAGTCTAAACCAGGAAACGAATCGTACTTACTTTTTTCAGCTTGGCAGAGTTTATGAAGAAAAAATGCTAACATGCAGCTGAAGGCGATCTTTGCAGATTTTTCTGTATATTTCCTTTCCATGTCCCAATATCTGACGAACACAAATAAGTATGGAGGACTATGGGGCCGTGGCACCAGCTGGTACTTCTTCACATAAAGCACTGACTGTGTTAGCTGATGAGTGGGAGTTGACTCCAGTCGCAATGTTTGTGACTTCATCTTACGGTCATATATTGCCTAAAGAGGTTGCCAACACTGGACTGCTCCCTCCTACAAAAATACTTGCATTTGTTTTTGACGGGTCTTTCTGTATTAGAGCTGATGCACCAATGAAAAGAAGTAGCACAAAAACGTACCTGCAGAAGGGAGGGTCATCTCAGCACTGAAATATCTAAAAACTGCAGGCTGTATTTGTCAGACTTTTCAGATACAAAACAGCAAAGTCTGAAACTGAAGGTTAGGCCTAGACTACTCATTCCCTTTGGTCAGTGTAAAACAATCTGTACTTTATTATATGATTATATTATATGACTATATTATGGTATGTTTAATATCACCTAATATAATTATATATTATTATTTTTAAATACTATTTAATATTATTATTGTTATAATAATAATAATTATTATTATTGTTATTATTAATGTTATATACATATAATGTTATTATGTTATTAATATTGGTTACAATAAAATGATTAGTGATTAGTTATCATGGTAAAATTTGAATATCTTTGAACTGGAGATTTTGCAGGACTAAGTGTAATCTCTGTGTGGGATACAATTTTTTTTTGCATGGAATATAAATCTGTATGACACAATAATGTATATCACCCTGCTACCTTTTTCCAGGTGAGACAGTGGAAGAAGAAAGGCCTTCAAATTGAGTTGGCCAGTTTAGAACAACACTCTTAAACACTTCGGTGCCAAACGTGTTCTTTGGAGCAATGTCGTAGAAGAATCTTTGAATGCATGGCTTTTAAAAGAGAAATTCCTCAGATTGTTTTCAAAATATCTGCATAATCCAGTTGTTTGGGAGCACACAAAGTGGTTCAGAGTGAAGTGGTGGTTTGATGTGAAGTGGTGCATTGTAAAGGAACTTACAACTTTGAACTCATTACAATGGTAGTGATGGGAACCAGGGGTCGCTATGTCTGCAACACAAACACAGTACAGCCATTTTTCTTACAATACAAAACCATCAGTGAACCTAAACATTTCTCCTGAGTGTTTAAATAAAATGTGGACACGGGCAAACTACATGGATGTCTCAGGTATCAGCCAACATATTTATAACATTTATAACATATTTGTAACTTTACATGCTCTTAGAGGCATTAAACACTTTGAATATCTGGCTCCTGTCACTACTGCTGTGAACATTTCACATTTGGCAATTTAACTGCTTTGTGTACATCAAGAACAATAATGGAATTATTCAGAAATCAGTGGAATTCCCCTTTAAAAGACCAAATTTGTAAGTGCAAGTCTGATGAATCTTAACATTTAAAGAATCACTGCATAGTGTAAAGGTCCAAGGTGTTCTTTGTTACCTTGACATGCTATTAAGTTCCCTCGTTTTGTGACCATCACAGCCCACTAGCACACACAGTCATGACACACTCTGGTATTATACATGTTTGGAGACAAGTAGAGCCTCATGAAGCCAGGCTGCCTCCCTCTGCCTCCCCCCTCCACCCCTCACTGCTGCTGCTGTGTGGGAACAACAGGCACATAGTGCCACATGAAGCATACACATTGTGCAGCCATGTAGACGCCTGTTAATGTCATGCGTTAGGGGGAGCACGCCAGGAGCCCTTCGCAGCTGGGCTGGGGGCTGCATTGTTTCGTAAGGTTTCTGAGAAGATTGTGGTCTACTATTTTTGCCTAATTTGAATAAAAATGCAATAGCAGATGTGATCCGGAGGTACAGACAGAAAGCAGTTAAAATATTAACTGTGGTCCTACGGCCGTAAACAATTTTATGATCATATGTACAGGGGAAAAAAAATCACACATAAAAAATATTACTTCTCAGGTTGCACTACAAATTATGTAATAATTTGAGCAGCTATAGGACAGGGTTAAGTATGATCATGTTTTTACACATCCAGAGAACTTGCACAGTTTTTCCTTCTTGCATTTAATAAATGGTTTTGGGCCTTGAGCTGAGATTTGCTTGCAATATCCATGTTCAGCAGGAGAGGGCAGCAGTGTGCAGGTTAAAAAAAAACAAAAAAAACAACCTGTCCTGTCCCTGTTATATTTCTCCAAGTTACTGTCTGTGAGGGGTTGTTTAATTCCATAATTTTTGAGTTTCTTAGATTTCTATGCCAAATGATTGGAATTGATTTGATTTCACACAATATTTTTCTCCATTCTCGGTTCCAAAAATCTAAACACATGGAAAGAGGCATGGATACATAAAAGTACAACGTTAAGAAGCAAAGTAAGTACGTAAAGTGGCCCCTTAAAGTCTCACGTGAACACACCACAGCACACAGTGTGAACAGTGTAAAATTCTTCTCTGCATTTAACCCATTCACCAAGTGAAGCAGTGGGCTATCAGCGACACGGCTCCCGGGGAAAAGTGTGTGGGGACGATGCCTTGCTTAAGGGTACCTCGGTGGTGCCACTAGCAGTCCTGGAACTTGAACCCACAACCTTCTTATTGCAGGGGCAACTTTCTAAACACCAGGCCAACAGCTGCCCCAATTAAGTACACAATACACCGCTAGGATTGCTGGTATGAATAACAACGGATATTATAAAGTGTCCATTTGTCACATGTGAACTCACCACCTTTAGACACCGAGCGAAACTGTTCTCTCCATCTAACCCACGGGTGTCGAGCTCCAGCACATTTTGGTGACTTCCCTGCTCAGAAACACCTGGTTCACCTCGCCAGTTAATGATCAGGTTTAGTGAATGTGTTTGAGGAGGAGAATCATCAAACTGTGCCGGACAACGGCCCTCCAGGACCCGAGTTTGACACTGCTAATCTGATCCATTCACCAAGTGAGCAGTGTGTGGGGACGGTACCCCAGGATCTGATCCCATAGCCTTCTGGCCACAAGGGTAACTCCCTAACCACCAGCCGTCCTAAAACCTTTGCTCCAGGTGAGGCTTGAACTCACAACCTCGGCATGCCTTCACTTGTACTGCTGTATAAGTACCGCGCGCTAACCGATTGCGCCACTGGAGCACGTGACATGAAACCTTTGTGTGCTGTGACCTATTTGACCACAGCGATGAAGTTTGGTGAGCCAACACTAAATAAATGAACTTGGCTAGCCAGGCTGTCGGTGATTTTTCTGTCAGCTTCAGGATGTACGTGTTCCAGACGCCAGTTTTTCTCACAAAGTGCACCTTTTCTCCACTTTGTCTAAAGCAAAATACAGAGAATCTGGAGATGTGTGTTGTGGAAAAATGCATTTTTCAGACAGACTGTCTAGACAGTGACAGCAAAATATCTCAAACACGGTCTGTGTACAGGTGCAGGCAAACTTGAACCTATACTGTGGAACTGAATCCAAAGCTCTTGACTCTTTAATGTCTGGATTTGAAAATTTTTTTTATTTTTTATTTTTTTATTTTGCGGTGGACTCCCAGCCCTAGCCCTAGTGGAAATAAACTACTCTGTGTATATTTATACACTTTTTACAAGCAATTCAAGTAGATTTCAGGCTTCCTACACACTTCCTACACAAGGCCTGGGTTCTAACTGATTAACATGAAACTCTTATGACATCAGTAAGCTATGACGTTTGGCACATTTTTTGAGTTTAAGGGGCCCATGTCATGGAAAAGCAAACGTTTCTAGCTTTCAACTAAGAGAGATTGATGTATTGATATAACTGTCAAACTGTACCTAAATCTGTTTTTGTGATGTCATATTTCTGCATATTTAGTTCATAGTTGTTTAGCCCTGCCCATTTACATTAAAAGACCTTTCTGCATGGATGGCTTTTTGAGTTAGGCACAATGCTGGAAAGCCAGTCAGATCAGAGATCATTTACACAGTTTTTTAGGCATAGTAACAAAATGTTTCACTGTAAGGGAAAAAGAGGTTGGCCATGGCCATGTAAACATAGAACATATTTGTTATGAGTAGAAGTAAAAAATATAACTGTCATGTCTTGGCCAGCGGCCAGTAGAGGGCGCTATTGTGTTAGGTTTATATATGGGACTCTTATTTTGAATAGGTGTATGTTTGCGTCTTTAGTCACTTTGTCAGCTGTCCTGTGTTTCAGTTAAGTGATTGTGTTAAATTATTGGTTTATGTCTGTGTAGGTTTTGTACTTAAGTTCCAAGAGTTTTGTATTCAGTGGCTAGTCGACCCTCGTATTTACCCTCACACTACCTGTTCCTTGTGTGTCCTCTGTTTAGTGTGCTTTTGTTAGGCCCTTGTGCCTTTTTGCTTTTGTATGTGTAGAGTCTGTGTAATAAAATCCATCATCAGGAACCTGAATCTTGTGCCTCGCCTCACTCCCCGAGCACACCCTGACGTGACAGTGATTAATGAATCAGAATCAGGAACTTTATTGATCTCGGAGAAAATGTTATGACTGCACAGAGACACAGAGACAAGAACAATATAAAATATAAAGTCTAAATAAATCCAAAGAAAAATCCAGCAGAAAATACTAAATATGAAACACAATATGGTATCTACACAAATGCTGGGATATTACAGTAGTCCTATAGAGAAGTGACTTACAGTTCAGTGAATTACTAGTAAGACTTCAGACAATTAAATTAAATACAAGAAAAACGTTGGAGATTATTTCTTTAATGCTCAAAACTAAACTTCACTCAATGCTGCTTAGAACCCTGAGGACTTCTTCCAGCACGTTTGTTGTAAGACGGTTTAAATGCTGTTGTAGGTCAGTGTACGTACTGTTCTAAATATTTACACTGTGTGGGTTAGTTCATAGCGGAGCAACTGGTCACAGTTTGGAGTAAGGCTGAGTTGTCACGTTGAGCTGTGAGATTTTATGAGGCCAGTGGAGGAGAAAAATTGCCATACACATTTGAAAAGACCTCAAACAGAAGGTGCAGGGACAATAAAATGGCCTGTTTTAGGCCAAAAGCTATTTTCAGATTGCTGTTTTAACCTCCAATTCATGTTAAGGAAATACTCTCTGGTCACTGCCCCCTTGGCACACTTTTCTTCACTTTACCTCATTTCAAGTCACAAAGAACAGTAAAACATTAGCCCAGTTTCAGAGGGTGAAGTGACTTTATTTCAGACATAGCCATGATTTGGTTACACTGGGATTTAGAACAGGGTTTTTATGATAATGATATTAAGATTTGTGTTTTTGAAGCTTTGTTGGCTTTGATGAAATCAAAAGATTACCAGTAAATACACAAAAATATTTTTAGGGTTAAATATTTTAAATATTTAGATATCAAATATCATACTTTTTGTATTTTTCTCACTTGAGGTGTTTATGCGGTTATATTTAATTTTTGCATGAAAACGTTCAACATCTCTATATCCGTCGGATTTAAACAGGCAGTTTCAATTACAAAGACTAAAAACAAGCTGTTTTATTACAAAGACATATGTAAATGAGCTCTGCTCTGATTGGCTGCCATGTTGTCTTATTTAAAACGCAGTCTGTGGTTGAAACTGTCCTTCTAACTTCAGTGTGAATGGATGGGGCTGAACTGCTATTGGCTAACTAGAAAGATATATGTAATGCTGTTTTTTGTGACATCACAAAAACTATGAATTCTAAATGATATTTTATGGGCTTTCCTTGTAGCTTATTTTCTTATATGGGCTGTATGGACCGAGGAGTCGGTGGTAAATTTCAGAAAAGTCAGTAGGTCTGAGAAAGTACTTTTTTATGGAATGCAGATGCAAATATGAACTATTACATGTATAATGATACATGCTTTGTGATTAAAGTTACATACACAAAATGTAGGGCTACTCGTTAATTGTAAGTTGAGAACAATAATGATACTACACTTTTATGCAAGTGAGGGCATCCTTGGTCAAATTATGTTTATTTACTGGATTAACAGCAAAAAAAATAGAAGATAACCAAAAAACCCCAAAAGTTTTTGGGTTATCTTCTAATTATCTTATATTATTAAGTTACTATGTTATGGAATCATACATTTTTATTAAATAAAATCCAAACTGAACCTACATGCACAAAATTCTTGCAGAAAACAATTGCAGAAAACAGCCATATTTCAGTTAGTTCTCTGTACAGACGGTCCTATTTTTAACCAAGATAATCTCTAAAATATGGTGTTGAAACTTTGACATACAACTTTGGATAAAGTATTACAATATTGATGTGCTTCACCACAGCCAACTACTGCAGTAATTTAAGATGGAACGAAATATGTTTTGCATCAAAGACCCTTTGTTCCTTAAATTTTTTTCAATGACTGTCAGTATATACATTACAAATAGATACAATAAGTGAGTCTACACATCCGTAAAGCCACAGAGTACAGGCTGCTGACGTTCTAAAACACAGGCTGTCCATTCATGCTCTGGAAAGAGGCCATGTTTAATAAAGTGAAAGGTACAAAGAAAACCTGAAAGATTGAAATCTATAGGCAAGGGGATAAGGCTGCAAGGGTGAAGTAAGAGTTAAGAAGGTCAAGCAAATAAAGGCCTCATCTTTTCAATATGACCTGGTGTATTATACCATGCTGGTTTTCCCTTAAGCTTCTCCCAAAGCTTGTGTGAGGATTTATGTATGTTATTAAAAGGGAAATATTTGGACAGATGCACTCTTGGTTCAGTTCCAAAAAACGTGTTCAAAGCACAAAATGTTGCAGATAACAGGGGTCGGAATTTATTTGGGATGAAATCAAAGTTAAACATCCAACTAAACTTACGGCAAGAGTAGCATCTTTAGATTTCCGAGAATCCCATGACTGCAGACCAGCTGACACAACAAGGTCCCATTGAATTTTAATCCCCTGATCTCCAGGATCTCCAGAACAGAAAACAATAAGGCAGGTACTGGGAGTTCAACATAGAAGCAAACATTATTGATATGTGGCTGTTGCAGTAACATCGGAATGTATGCACAGCTTCAGTGTTTTCTGCTCTTGCCTGCAAAGTACAGAATGTGACCCAACCTGAGCCTCACAGGGCTTGATTGCGTTCTTGGCCGTGTTTAGGATCATTTTTCACGTACATCATCAGATTCGAGTCGCGTTTGGATTTGTTGTTCAGTGAGGGATTCTTATATAGAAGATTTCACAAACTCTCACAAATCTTCTCTCTCTCTTTCAGTTGCATGTGCACTCTGTTTCGTCTTTAATATTTTACCTCTTTCTTATTATACGAGCTGTGTTTGGAATAGATGTGGGAAAAATTTCTCATGATATTTTCAAGTCAAGCTCTTAGTAACTAAGTAAATCTTTGAAAAACTATGTTCACGATTAGGCATCTGTTAGTGCAAGTTTGGGAAGATTTTGGGCCTTATTTTTAGCAGTAACAGTTAGGCAGGGTGGGGTTGGGATGCTGCAGGTACGGGTAGGTTCTGGGCTTCATACTCAAATTCATACTCATGTGGACCTCAAATAGAAATCTACTGCTTTGTATGTTGCTTTTTTTCAGTAAAACTGGACTCTGAATATTACTTGAGTTAGAATGGAAGAGATCCTGGAGTTTCCTCCCTTTCGACATGGCTGCCGGAACCATTATGGCAGGGGGGGACATATCCCCCCACTTTTCAAAATAATTTGTTTAGACCCCCCACATTTTGTTTCCTGGACAACTCTGCGTGCGTACAACCTCCCCCGGTAACAGCCGAGACTTTGCACATGTGTAAACCCCCCCACCCTTTCCCACCCGGACAATGACTGAGACCCACCACCCCCGCGAGACGTAGACCGATGCACTCCCCCGACATTAAAAATGCTTCCGGCGCCCCTGCCTATCAGCACACATAGCTTACCATTCAAACCATCAACCTATCAAGGCTTTATAATGGTGGCTGAGAATGCCCTGTTTATCATTCTAATTGCATGCTAATTAATAACATGGTTCATCAAGAATGTGAATTTTAATTGATTAATTTTTGATCGAATGACGGAATTTGATTTGTTTTATGCTCTACGTTAGCGTGGTGACCTTGATTCAACTTACAATGTAGCAGTGCTTCCTCCATAGACTCCCCGAGGCTATGCGATCTGCTAAATGGCAGCTTAATCATGGTCTAAGTGATTAAGAGTGTTACTGTTCCTCTCTCAGTATGCACATAGATGTGCTCTTGTGCTGTGATTACAAATCTCTTAGGCCATTAGCATGTACAGAGGAGCTTCTGAAGCTAGACAAAGTGCACACATCTGAGGAACAAGTTTCATGGTACACTGAACATTTACTTACAGAATCTCTGATTGTGTACAAAGAGTGTTTAATAGAGGAAACATTCCTCATGTCTCAGTCTTTTAATTCTAAAACAAATGGCAAGACGTTCTGCTCGTGTACTGTTGGCATGCATATGATTACAATAACATTAGCAGCAATGGAGCTCATGTACCCACAGGCCCCAGGCAAGGCGGTTGTAAGGAAGCATCTGCTGGATCCTCAAGCAAACTGAGAAGAACTCCAAATGCAAATGAACAATATCGCAGATGTTCAACTGACACAGCTCTCAGACTGACTGTTCTTGAGTGGAAGATTTTGGCTTTTGTTGAGGAGAATGGTGGTGACACTCACCCAATCAGGATCAGTATCATGGCATTCGGACAAAGCCAGTTCAGATGGAGGTTTCGCATACACATTTTTATCACTGGACAGTGATGCACAAATGATATCTGACCCAGTCAGGGCACATGATTTTTTTCTGGTTGTAATGGACTTTTGAATGATCATGATTTACATGTGTCAGTTTGTGGCACATCATTCTTTTTTATTAAATGAGTTGCATCGTACTTTGTTGCCGAAAGAAATAAACTGAACGACTGGGCTGATGCAGTATGTATTATTCATTTGTGACCACTTGACACATTTTAGGCACGTCAATTCAAAGCAGCTTTTTCAGTGTACATTTTTTTTGGTATCACTAAAGTCAAATTGGTTGATATAAAATCCCAACAGTCTACGTTTAGCTTTGAAACGTAGTGACTGAATTGTACTGTAATGATTTATAAATGATAATGTCTAATTAGCATTTATTTGAAATAGGGGGAGTGAAACATAAATAATAAAAATGGATGGAAATGTTCATATAAAGAGCATAACAATCATAAATTGATGCATTACAGGCTTTAAAAAAAACACAAGTCAGTCTTATGAGTGAGTGTGTGAGTGAGAGAGAGAGACAGGGAGAGACAGAGAGAGAGAGAGAGAGAGAGAGAGAGAGAGAGAGAGACTACAGTACAAAACTACTAGATATGATACTGTGCAACAGTAAGAAACCACCCTTTCATTTATTCCATTTCCAGTCATAACGGCTATTGTGTAAAATGTATAAACTTTCCAGTAAAAGAGGATAAAATATATATGTAACTGCCTCCAACACTAAATATAATATCAAATCTATAAGTATTATACTTTGCTACTGTTTCTTACCAACTAAGAAACAGTAGCTTGTTACCAACTTGTTTCCAAAGCTCTCACTGACATAATATTCCCCTTCGAAGAGACACACATTTAAACAGGCAAATACAAACAGCTAAGCTGCCTTACACATTTCTGTGGATCTCACATTTCTGAGATTTCTAAGGAGATTAGATTAGATTAGGACCCTCCATCTGCACAAGGACGAGGAAGCCAGAGGAAAATAAGATAAAACACTCATTGTTGAAACTGAAAGTGGGACTCCAAACAACCACGATCTAGCATGATCTAGGAGACCACCAACGAGAGTCACCATCAGATAAACAGCACGTAAAGTTTTCATACTGGAGGAGCAAATCAAGTTCCAATCCTTGATCAGATCCTAAAAATCCACAGGTGTTTCTGTTCATATTCCACTGTTAGAAGGACAGAAACCACTGGGTGCATTTCATCCTGAGAAGCAGGCGAGAACGCAGGGAGTTTCACTGCTTAGTTCAGGTGCTGAAACTCGGTCACGGCCGCTTTCTTAACTACTTTGACTTTGACTACTTCAGAACGTGGAGGGGCAAATTTGAGGAGTTGTTAGAGATGTTAGCTCTGCACTTGCAGAGCCCAAACTGCAATTTCAGGGAACCAATCAACCTGGAACAATGACTAGCTAAGTATTTGTTTTAATGTTAGCTTGCTGAGACATCACCACCACATGGCTATGACCCATTAACTGTTCACCTACCATTTTCATTGTCAAGCTCCTCTCCTATTTTTTTTCCCAGACACTGTCTTTAAAGTCGTTATCTTTATCATTTTTGTTACCCTTGTCTAACCGTACTGGGTTTTGAGCCCCATATGAAAGAGAGATGTGGATGTAGTGTGACACTTCCACAATGTGTTGAATGTGTTCCTTTTGCAGAAAAAACTAAACGCTGTTTTTTTGCACACAAACGTTCATCTTCTGTGTGAAAGGCGTGGGATGGTCGCTTGAAAACATATACTGCATTAAAAAATCGTAACGACAAATTGCACTGTAAGTAAGTGGAAAGTCAGAAGTGGGAAGTGGGGAATGATGTCACACCCAAACTGAAATGAAAAATTGTAAAGCCAAGTTTTTGCCAGGTGCCATAATTTTCAATATCAATCATAACAATGTATGCCATCGTATTTTATACATACAAACACCATAGCAATATGTCCACGTACTGAGGTTGGACAGTACTCTGTGTGTGACTGATTTAATGAGATAAAAAGTAGACAGTAGGCCTAATAAACAGTATTTACTACAGCTTCTGAAGTTGGAGTTGCTGAGGTTTCTCCGACTTTCCAAGTTGGAAATCTGACTTCAGGAGACGTTCCAGTTAATATTTTCACTTGAGAACTCGTAAACCAGTTTTCAATGGAAAGCACCAAAAGACCTTAAAACTGAAGTTTGGAGATGTTTACAATAAGTGCAGAAAAACTGAAAACATGTCTGCAATAAAGGTGAAAGGTGGACACACTAAATACCAAAAAATCTGATTTTGTTAAGGACATGTTTCCTGCTTTCACAATGAGAGTTTTTAGTTCTGTGAAAGTTAAAACAAATCTGACAATCTCATTGGCGATAGCGATAGCTGTTTCACTGCTGGAGAGAATGACCAGAGGCGCTGGAGGCATCGCTGAGCCACTTCATGGTAAGAAAGGCCAGCCATGTGGAATCAAACAGCTGGGACGAGTCAGCAAACCAAAAATGTTCTCTTTCATTTGAGTGACTCAAAGTCAAACTCTGACAGAAGAACGGACTGTGCTTTGCAAGCGCTTCCACTGTGACCGCTCTATAGTGAAGGAGCATCCACTATTTGTCATCACAAACTATATGGACAAAAGTACTGGGATACACCTCTTACTTTTTTAACTCAGGTGGCCCCTTACATGCATTGAAAGACGATCTTAAGGCTTCAGTATTACAAAACATTTCGGACAACGCCATGCTTCCAACTTTGTGGACACAGTTTGGGGAAGAACCTTTTCTTTTCCAGCATGACTGTGTCCCAGAGCACAAAGCGAGCTCCATAAAGACATGGCTGGATCAGTTTGGTGTGGAAGAACTTGACTGGCCACACAGAGCCCTGACCTCAACCCCATACAACACCTATGGGATGAGCTAGATCGCAGCCCTTCTCTTCCAATATGATCTCATAAATGCTCTACAGAATGAATGGGCACAAATTCCCCAAGAAACGCTCCAAAATCTTATGGAAAGCTGTAACAGCTGTAAAGGGGGACCAACTTCATATGAATTTAAGGCTATGTATTTGAATTCAATGTCATTAAAATTCCTGTTGGTAGAATGGTCAGGCGTCCCAATACTTCTGTCCACATAGTGTATATGTTTGTACATCCTTTGCATTATTAAAACCCCACCCTGCCCACACCTGAGAGCAGAGCGAGGTGAGTGAAAGGGCAAGAGGAACTATACTCTCAGCAGAAAGCCCTCAGCGCTCCAGTCAGCTGACAGCCTTGCAAAGGAGGTGGAGAGGTGTTTCAGAGGCAGCACGCAGTAGTAGCTCGGCTGGGTAGTGAGAGGAGCACCAGGAACTTTCAGGTTCTTAGTGTCGATTCAGATTCAGGAGGAGGAGATGGACGACAGGTCTGAAATTGTGCACTGACAGAGATGGAGGGGCTTGTTTTGTCTTATGGAAACTGGAAAAGCGCAGAGATGTCTCGGGGCGCACTGACCTGAGGAAGGTGAAGTTTGGATGAAGAAGCAGAGGAGGCTGAGGGGAAAGTTCTGCCATAGCCATGTCGACCAACAGCAGCAACGTCGGCAGCCCCGAGCACAACTTCCCAGCCCTGGTCTTTGGGATTTTACTCATCACAGCCATTATCTGTGGAAACGTGCTCGTCTGTCTCAGCGTTTATAAAGAGAAAGCATTGAAGACCACCACTAACTACTTCATCGTCAGTCTGGCTGTGGCTGACCTCCTGCTCGCAGTGCTGGTCCTGCCACTTTTTGTCTACGCTGAGGTTAGTCTTTCACTTCATAGTTTATAATTTTATCATTATTTGTAAACGTCTTTTAAAAGTAAAAATGATAATGAAGTGTTTAGGCTTGTTATGAATCTGTTTAAAATGTGTCAAAATGTGTGCATGTTATGATTTATGCGGAATTTCTTGCACATTTCTCACGTTTGAGGTGTTATTATTGAATTTCTTCAGTTTCGAAACGCCTGAAAAGTGTATATATACCTATAAGAAGTGAAATGGAAGAATTTATTCTTTAAGACAACGATGTGAATTGTGTATTTTAATCACATTAATTTAACCCAAACATACAGTCAAATGTACACTATATGGATAAAAGCATTGAGACGCCTGGCCGTTCCACCAGCAAGGACTTTAATGACAATGCATTCAAATACTTAGACTTTAATATGAAGTCGGTGCCCCTTTTTCAACTGTAACCGCTTCCACTCCTCTTGGAAGGCTTTCCACAAGATTTTGGAGTTTCTGTTGGAATTTGTGCCCATGGGGTTGAGGTCAGGGCTCTGTGCGTCCAGTCAAGTTCTTACACACTAAACTCCTCCAGCCATGTCTTTATGGAGCTCGCTTTGTGAACTGGGACACAGTCATGCTGGAATAGAAAAGGTTCTTCCCCAAACTGTGTCCACAAAGTTGGAAGCATGGCCTAAATGTCTTGAAAAACAGGAATGTCCCAGTACTTTTGTCCATATAGTGTATCAGTCACAAATGTTGGATTCCAAATAGCTGAGATAATGAAATGGTAAATTTGCTTCACTTTTTAAAATTATAATTGGTATAAATATAAAATCAGTTGGTATAATATAAAATCAACGCAGATGCTATGAGTCAATCTGAAACAGTGAACTGTACATCCATTTCTATGAAGTGAACAGAACACAAGGGTAAAACAGACTAAACAAAGCATCTTCTTTTATATATAGTTTAGCTAACTGTTACAGCAGAGGCTGAACAGTACCATGGCACACAGCAAAATATGATGTCAATTGTAATCAATTTAAATGTAATCAATACATATAATGTTTCTTTAAGCATTATTTCTTCTCAAACAAGCAAAATGATCTGCCAATGGCATAACTTTACTATATAAAACCAAAATTAAAACAATACAAAATAAATGAAAAAATGTAAACAAATAGGTTGAACATTAACACTAAACATCTTAAAGAGAAATATTAGATACAGGGATTAGGTTTCACTAGGTATAATATTGTTTAGCAAAAATAAATAAATAAATAAAGGTTTGCAAATATACACTCGATATTTGCAAATGTACACTCGTGTGCAAGCAGACATTCCTACAAGCTCACACACAGAATTTCTGAGCAGTGCATTAGCTTTCATTGTGAACACGTGGTTTCTGTTCTTTGCCTTTCATATAAACTGGCACCAATGGTCCAGAGAACAAGATCATCATCAGAGACCTGGTAAAACAGTAAATGTCAGCCTAATCAAGAATAACCTGATTGGCGACCTGTTACCCTTTTTTTCCTTTCCCAATTTACCTCCCACCCCCAATGCCTGCTTTACTTCATTCATCTTTCAGCAATGAAAATGAACCACAGAGGCTTTTCTTTACTTGTGAAATTCATAACACAACTGGGTGGAGCTGCAGTGTGTTTGCAGAGTTATTCCAGTGTTTGTTCTTTGACATTTACATCTGTCACCCTTAATGATCACAGACTCTCTCCAGTTTATGACGATAGTCTAGTCCCACATTCTTCACTGAATTAGTTAAGAATGCTGATTGGTAACTAACACATTAAGGTACGCTTATTATTGTTCACACGTTATTTTTCCCCACTCTCGCTTTCCCTCTTTAACTCTCTCTCACACACGCATGTGCATGGACTACTCCTTATTTTGCTTTCTAGAAAAAGCTACAACAGGTCCACACAGAGTCAGCTGCGAGGCATGCTGAATTAATTAGATTGTCAAGTCTATTTCCTTTTTTTCTCTAGTTTTACTTCATTTCAAGCTGTTACTTAATTATTTTTGTTTTTTTATTTCAATGTATTCTTCCAAATTTCTGTTTCTTCCATTTCTATGGTACACACAGATTCAAAGTTACATTTGTACGCAAAAGATTGAACATTCCCGTTTAAATGACATGTTTTGTTTTCCTATTTTCTAACTGAAAATAAGTATGTAACCAGAGAACACACAAATATAGGCTATAGGCAATGGAATATTCTTGTATTTGTTTGATGGACAATTTCCATTTATTTGTTCAATAAACCCACATTTTCTGATTCTGTTCTACTGAAAATGTTACATTCAACATATAAACAGTAACTGTGGATTAAAAAGAAGATGAGTATTTATCGTCACAGTGCTCCTGGTAGTTAATGGAGATAAAGCAACACCTTCATGAGTGACACTACTAGCTACCTATATATGGACAAAAGTATTGGGACGCATACTTTTGTCCATGTAATGTAGTTAGCCCATATACTTCATGAGGGGTCAAAAGAGAAACTGACCCGAAAGAGGTGAACATGAGACTTGCCATCTTGTGGCAGCTTGAAGAAACACCTCGGCAGGGTTTCACCACCCCAGGCCTGTCTTTGACAGTTACTTTCGACATGCTCGGACAGGCTTGAAGCGCCGAGTGGAATACCGTTAGGATTTGCTTTGGGAGGGACAGTAAGAGCAACCTTACCAAACCTAATCTAACAAGCCTGTTACTTCAGCGATAACAGCCCTGTGTACAGGAGGCCACTCCTGAGAGTAAACAGCACTCAAACAGTTCAAATAAAATGGGCTCTTGCATTATAGTTTCCCATTGTAGTCAGCATGATGTCTCAGGCCGATGTCTTGTATCAAAAACATGAAAATGTGGAAAGGTAGTCTACTAAACACTAATGTAAGTGAAGTAACGTATATGCATATGCGCGCGCACGCACACACACACACACACACACACACACACACACACACACACACACACACACACACACACACACAC
>JBBJLS010000039.1:3408743-3427701 GCA_037577275.1 Bryconaethiops microstoma | reverse complement strand
TTCCCATAAATTCCCCAAATTCCTGTGGAAAATTTCCAATTTGGAATATTTCCAAAATTCCCCAGCTAAAGTTTCCATGGAAAGTTTCCGGAAATTTACCGGAAATTTTCTGCCCCTTTGCAACCCTAATTAAGATACATCCTGGTTCTCATAAAACGAACAGTTCTCACTTGCTGCTGTGGTGCTGTAACATGTTAATATGTTTGTTAACTGGTGGCCTGGTGGTCAGGGAGTTGACCCTGTGATCAGAAGGTCATGGATTCGTATCCCACGACTGCTAGTGGCACTACTAAGGTACCCTTGAGCGAGGTGCCGTCCCCACACACCGCTCCCCGGGCGCTGTGTAACTGGCTGCCCGCTGCTTCACGTTAATGAGTGGGTTAAATGCAGAGAATAAATTTCATGCTGTTTACACTGTGTGCTGTGGTGTGTTCACGTATGACAAATGGACACTTTGCACAAATCATGATTGGCCTAATCCTTTATTATCATGATTGCTCGAGTAAGTTCTTTTCTCAGTTACTAAAATAAAAAAAAAGTCACCTTTTGTCATTCATGAGCAGAGAATAGAAGCTAATGTGCATGATATGTATGCACTTTTTTTGTAATCATACTAGTCTTTTTATTATTCAGTTCCAGAAAATGTACCAGAAAAGTCTGATGGACACTCCCACTTACCATGTGCTGTATATTGTATAGTGAGTTCTGTAACTATAAATCACAGAAACACTCATCTGGAGGTGTGATTGGTCAGCATGGATGTTAGAGGTTTTTAAGGCTCATTTGCATATTGTAGCCTTCTGCAACATCAGTATGACTAATTCTGTAATATTGCAATATAGTTAACATGTACTCTCTTGTGCAGCCATTGGAAGGTGTATGTATTCAGACACATGTACTGTAGCTCTGTCAGTCAGCCCCTTGCACACCCCGCACAACCAAAATATCCATAACATTCTTAAAATTCATAACATTCTTACGCACACATATGTGCACACACTTGCATCTAAATAATAAACACTTTTCTCCAAACCATCATAACATCATTTGCTCACAGTAAATTTGTTCTTGAATTGAAAAAGAATGCTCCATTGGTGCCCGGGCGGCATTTCGATGAGCATTCATTATTGTCATTCAAACTGCTCATGAATCGTTTGCACATTGTGAATAGATGGTTGAACAAAATGCTGCCCTTTTTTGTGCTGGTGTAGGACCCATTTGCCTCAGACAAATCCTAGCCTTTCCAGTACTGAGAGAAACCGGATATGTGGTCTGAGATCAGTGGGGGAAAATACCTCATCCTGGAAACCACTTGAAACCAATATTAACTGTCGCAGCAGAGCTGGCTAAAGATGCTGGTCCTAGATCAGCACAAAATTATGAAAGGGCAGTTGTTACCTGGGGCTTATCTCACTTTGATAAAAGTGCCAGACAGTGCTGGAAGCTGGCAGCACAATAGCCGTTAGCTTTATAGCCACTGGGCATAAGAGGCAGAATTTCATTAAATGTAATGGCTCCTATAGGGTCCCAGCTTGAGTTTTGGCTTTGCATTGTGCTGATTGTGCTTGCATGGTTTTTTTTTATTTTTAACTATCAGCAACTGTGAGGTGTATTTGGGGTCATGATTCTTTTTTTTCTTAAATGATGTCTCGAAACTACGCTAGTTTTAAGACACCACCTAATTTGAACACTTTTTTGGACATTAGCTGATTGAAAACCTTTCATCTCTTACACCTTGGATGACTCGTTAAACGTGCTATTTATTCTGAGCCTCCTTTTGATGTTTTTTCCTAGTCTGATTGTGTAAGATGTACTAAATGATGCACACCAGCACGGCACAGTGTAATCAGCTCCAGTGTAAAAGCATGTTGGAAGGAGGTGAAAGGAGCTTGCCATCAGTGCTACATTGACTAAGCCTTGCAGCAGAGCCCTTTACTTATTATTATTATTATTATTATTATTATTATTATTATTATTATTTATAAAAAAAAAAAACTCCTTCTCTGCGCAAAACTGTTACTTAACTGCCACTTTACTGCTGGTCACTCCTGTCACTTTATCTCATGTGCGATAATGCTGTCATCTATCTGTCTATCTATCTATCTATCTATCTATCTATCTATCTATGGAGAGAGAGAGAGGGAGAGAGAGAGGGAGGGAGAGAGAGAGGGAGAGAGAGAGATTTTATTTTTTTCTCTTTTTGGAAATTGTAATTTATAGTGCTTAAGGATTTGTATATTTTTTAATACATCTTTTACTCTTTAACTTTATATTGTTATTTTTTACTATATTGCTGAGTGACTTGTCTTCTCTCGTCAATCACATTTCATTGCAATGTTGTCCCTGTTCTAACATGCATATGACATATAAAGCTGAAACTGAAACTTAGGGACTTTGACTCAGACCTGAAAGTTGTGAATGAGGCCTATGGCAGAGCTCCATGCTGGGCCCTATCAGGGGATGTGAAACGATATGGATGGCTCGTTGTGTGGGATCTTTAGCTGGCTGCGTGTGATACGATTGGAGTAATGGGCCTGAGGGTGCAGCTCCGTGCTGAGGCCTGCGCTGTGTGATAAGGAAGCCACCACATGCTGGGCTTTGATAAATCTGCTCAAGGGTTTCATGGCCTCGAATCTTGGGTTCTTCTGCTGTCTTGCGGTTTCTGTCTGTTGCTCTGCCTCCTGGGGTCTTTCCATTGAACTAACCGACCTCCTCATATGCACATAGAACTCCCACAGGGCCTCATCATAGTCCTCTTTCCACCTGGGCAAAAAACGACCTCCTCTCTCCAAAAATGGAGCGTCTCGTAAGCAGATCAAGTCTTCTAGTGGAGACTGTGTGAACGGTTAGCTTGACGCAAATGTGTTTAAAAACTCTTTTCCCACCCCCTATACACCCCCATATATTCATCCATCTGCCCTTTTACTTGAGGATCTAATTGGAGCTTAACAAACCCTTGAAGTGGGATGATGAAAATTGCATCACATGCTTTTGGAAAATGGATCACGCTGTTAAAAGAAGTGGTGTCTCTTCTGCAGCTTTGATTTCTGCGTAATTTGTAAATGGTCAGTTCTGTTTGACCCCTTTCCCCTTCCTTTACACACTCCCTACTGAATGCACCAAGCGAAGGGAGCTCGAGACTAACCCTTTTCCTAGTGGGAAGGGGCGTGGGCTGTCAGACCTCTCATTGAATATTCATACATATGCAAAACAACCCAAAATCTGCTTTAGCTGCAGAGCATTGTCCATTCTTTGACCTTCATTTGAGAAAAAAAAAAAGCATTTTGATTCTAATTTAATTTCTTCCTCTGAGGACCTCTGCTCTTCTTTTTGCCTTTATCTTTTGTTTTCTTCTTTTGCTCTGTGTCGTTGTCTGCCTCTCTCTTTCCACTCTTTTCAGAAGCGTCTCATTGTGCCGATGATGAGAGGAGTTGAATGCTAACTCCATTGTTTGCTCTACCCTGAGAGGGCATTATTACAAAGCTGTCAATCATTTTGATGCACAATTGTCTCAGGGCTGAGTGTTGAGAGGCTGATTGTGTGTGCCACAGCCCTTTGGTCCACTGATGAACCTCTGACTAATAGAACAAGGCAATGCTCCTGTACAATAACAGTGTTGCTCGCTTTTATGTTGTTTGTTTAAACGTGTAAGTGAAGGAATGTCAAGGTGTATGTTTGTAAGCACCCCCAACTACACATTTTCCTTTCCCAGGTTTATTACACTACAGACCCCTAGCACTAGCATTTTGAAAGGTTTTTGTCCTTTTTTTTTTTTTTTAAGCAGCTCAGTGCAGTCTGCAACAAAGTTTGGCAACACTTTCTTTATGTGACATGTTCAGGTGCTGTGTAACATCTAAGGTTCTTGTGGAGGGAAAAGCTCATATTCTGCTTTTTTTTCTGCTTGGTTCTGTTGCCAGCAGGTGAGGACGTTTTATTCTAGATGAGTCATGGCTCTGACTAAATGACAGATTACAGTACTTCACTGTTTCTCCATTATTTTTGGCATTTCAGTTACATTTTAAATAGAAATTTCAGGACCGCGGTTAGTGTCTTGGTTGTACTGAAATTATATATTTATGCAATTAATTTCAAATCAGGATTTCAGATTCTGAATTAGCTCATGAATTATGCTTGTTGTTGTTATTATTATTAATGTTATTATTATTATTATTATTGTTGATAATAATAATAATAATAATAATAATGTATAGTTATATATTATTCACTTATTTTGGCACTTGAGTCACATTAGGAAAATGAAATCTCCAGAGCCTGAGTTAGTGTAAGCCTGATCATATCTGAATTAGCTCCACATCCTCACATCCTGTTTGTAATATCTTTGCCCAGCTTGGTCTAAAGAGGGAGTGAAATCTAATTTGGGAGCAGCAATGTATCAGCATAACTTAGAAATAATATGCTTGCTTGGAGGATGCTGCGTTGTGTTTTTAGGGGAATGCATGAATCTGACTGAGCAATGAAGTTTAGATTAGGACATTTTAGAATGTGTCAGAGACCCAAGCCATGCTTTCATGATGAATGTAACATGTTCCTAACAGCTTGGACATAAAACTCTGTAACTGTTATATAATTTCCTAGCCTGAGGCATAATGATGTGAGGAACTATAAACCTTTTTCCCTATTGGATACATAAATAATTTTCTGATGCATTTTTATTTTTTTTTATTTATTTATTTATTTTTTGAATACTGTATTTATCCCGGAGGAAATTATTTCTCTGCATTTAACTGCATTCACCAAGTGAAGCAGTGGGCTGCCGTCAATGAGGCGCCCGGGGAGCAGTGTGGGGACGGTACCTTGCTCAAGGGTACCTCAGCCGTGACACTAGCAGTTGGGATTTGAACCAGAAATGCTCTGATTACAGGGCCAACGCCCTAACCGCTAGGTCATCCAGCTGCCCAAATCTGTTTTGGGATTTCTGTAGGACGAGGTGGTACAGTAGTCTAAATATGAATACTGCTGCATTTCTGAGTTGAACTCTCCTTCTAGTACTATATCTTAAAAAACAGCTTGAGTTCTAATAGCTCCCAGTGTGGAGAGTGTTTAGAACATGCCTTTAAAATGTCCTGCACACACCATGATTATCATGCAAATTGCGGTCTAATCACAAATTCGATTAATCAATTTTTAGTGGAGTTATCGATAATTGCGTAACTTTTTCAACTCCAGTTTGAACATATTAAATTGAAACTCAAATGTTAGTTATAAAAACCTTAAGCATCCCTCACACCTGTAAGAATCCATCTAACTCCCTTACAATAGGCAGCTCGTGGTGCTGTTCACTCTTCCAAAGTGTTTATGGCGTAATTGAACAGCTGTTAAAAGAAAAGTTTCCTGAAGAGATATGACTGCAAAACACTACATCTGAATGAATCTTTACGCAGATACATATATTCTTACTTGCCTACAAAGGCATTTATGTGCGATGAGTCTCTCTCTCTCTCTCGCTCGCTCGCTCGCTCTCTCTCTCTCACTCATTCTCTCTCTCTCTCTCTCTCTCTCTCTTTCCCTCTTCCTCTCTCTTTCTCCCCCACATCTCTCTGCCCCATTTATCTCTTTGATGTTGTATTTATTACTTCAGATTTTTCTCTTTTATCTGCTCATATTTCATTCCTATCCTATTATCTCCCTCTCCAATGTGTTCTCTGAGTCATAAGGAGTGTGCATGTGTGTGCAAGTGTGTGCGTTCATTGGGGTGAGAAATATAGCCTGTCAAAGACAATAATCAGAGCTGTTGCTAAGAACATGGGACACTTTAGCATTTTGTATGAGTGTGTCTGGGAATGAGGACTGGAGGTGGTGAAAAGAAAGATTAAAGACAGTATAGCTTTTTTTTTTTTTTTAAGCAGGCACTGTAATCGCATGTTCCCGTGTCTTTCAGAATACAAAGTCATTTTCTCAGGTAGTGAAAGTGTTCTGTATGTGAATGTCGTAGTTGTAACAAAACCTCGATTATTTTACATACATTAATTTTTGTTTTACACCCATTCCCTTTACATTGAGCAAATATTTAATTATGACTGAACCAACAGGAATTATATGGAACAGAATCGCTTTACATTTAAAGGGCCCCTGTCATGGAAAACTGAAATCTCCTTGATTTTTTTAAAATAGTACATTTCAAAGAAGTATATAAACACTGTTTCAGTGTTCAGTACCATTTGCGCCCCATTCACCCAAACAGGGCAGTCCATAATTGATAATTCATTGATGACTTCATTGTGGTGTCACAAGTACCAACACCTTTGTACATATCTTCCAGTTCAGCCCATAGCAGTTTAGCCATAGCAGCATAGCAGTTTAGCAGTTTTTTTTTTTTACAATCAAGTTATATGGGATGTTTCAGCCCTGACTGCTTTTTGAATGAGGAACATTGCAAGACAGCCAGTCCGAACAGAGCAAATTAACTAATTAATTAACATCAGCAGGACTTTAATGACATTGCTTGCAAATACATAGACTTTAATATGGAACTGCCCCCCCTTTGCAGCTATAACAGCTTCCACTCTTATTTGAAGGCTCTCCACAAGATTTTGGAGTTTCTGCGGAAATTTGTGCCCATTCACTCCGTAGAGCTTTTTTGAGGTTGGGCACTGATGTTGGAAAAGAAGGCCTGACTCACAATCTCTGTTCCAGTTCATCCCAAAGGTGTTGGATGTGGTTAAGGTCAGGGCTCTGTGTGGGCCAGTCAAGTTCTTCCACACCGAGCTCATCCAAACGTGTCTTTAGGGACATTGCTTTGTTCACTGGGACACAGTCATGCTGGAATAGAAAAGGTTCTTCCCCAAACTGTGTCCACAAAGTTGGAAGCATGGCGTTGTCCAGAATGTCTTGGTTTGCTGAAGTATTAAGATCGTCCTTCACTGTAAATAAGGGGCCTAGCCCAAAGCCTGAAAAACAGGTGTGTCCCAATACTTTTGTCCATATAGTGTAAATGCCTATAAGAAGTGAAATGGAAGAATAATCTTTTCTTTACGATGAAAGAAAAACGGGAATTGTGTAGTTTAAGCATGTTAATTCAACCCAAACATCCAGTCAGACGTATGTAATTGGTGGGAGAGAGAGAGAGGGAGGAACTCAGTGCCCTTTTGGATCCTCCTCTCTGTAATCAGTCCTCCTGATTTAGGCCACTTATCCAATCCTGTTAGCCTCAAGTTACCACCACAGGTTTAATCTGTCCAGATTGTAGCCCATCAGGACTGTCTAATGGTGCTTGAAGAGGGCTGGCAAGTCTGAGGGTCTGAAAGTCATCCTCATGTTAAAAGGGGGTTGTTGAGTCAGGCTCCCTCCAGTCCACACCTTCGCATGTTCTCTTGATTGTGAGTGAACTGAAGGAAATCTCAGACTCGGGGCATGGATAAGCCGATTGAACTTCAGCCTGTTTGTGTTTGTGGCTTGCCTCGGACCTCTTTAATGCAGCCTGTCGCAGGCAGAGAGTGAATAAGTCCGTGGGAATTTAAGATGCCTTGTGTCACACTATGCTCTGTCTAGTTTCAGGGTGGTGTCTGGTCCTTGAATATGGTTGCCTGTGACTGGCTGATGGCTATGGATGTGATGCTTTGTACAGCTTCCATATTCAACCTGTGTGCAATCAGCATCGACAGGTTTGCATATTTGTCATAATGTTTATATCTGTCTGTTGGAACATTGTCACACAGAGTTGAACAATATGTTAAACTGGTGGTGCGTGGCACCCAACGTCAGTGGAGGTAAAGAAATTCTGTACAAATTCTGAGTTATTTGACTCTTAAACTAAAAATGTATTTTTATTAACTTTATATTAGCATATACATGCTGTATAAAGTATGCATATATACAGCTCTGGAAAAAATTAAGAGACCACTGCAATTTATTTTTAAATCAGTATCTCTATGAGTATGACAACCATTTCATGCCAGTGTCTGTTAAATTCTTACACAAGCAGCTCATTCTGCTTTATGAGGTATTGATTAGTGATCACGTGAATCACATCTTATTTAATGAGTAAACGTATAAAAACACTGCTGTAATCAACACTCTCCTCTCACAATGAGACCAGTTGGATGGCAAAACACTACTAGAAGTAAGTCAAAGGTCATTATTGCCATTTTGTTTAAGAGTGAACAAGAGATTTGTTTTCTTTGACTTGTTCAAGGTCTGTAAACACTGCATCATTTCTCTTATGTTGATGTTTTGTCATTTACTTTCAAATTATGCTTCAAATTTTTATTTGGAAATTAGGAGAAATATTGTCAGCATTTCTTAAAAGCTAAGGCAGAGATGTTCAGTTCAATACTTGCACCTATAAAAAATAAACCAAGAGAAACGGAACATTTCTGCAGTGGTCTTATTTTTTTTTGGAGTTGTGCGTGTGTGTGTTAGTGTGTATGTGTGTGTGTACATATATATATATATATATATATGCACACAAACACACACATATGTGTATATATATATATATATACATATATATACGCACGCATATACACCTATATACATGCACGCATACATGAAATTTGTAATAATGCTTATATAATACAAATTTATTTTTGAATGTATGGATATGTTGTTTATTTAATACATTTAAAGCAATAGGTTGATGTAAACTTAAATTCACTCAACTTTCCACTTACCCCAGATGTCACTGACCAGCAAAGACATGTCTGGATGTCAGTAGACACGCAGTTTCCATAAATACATCCCTAGAACTTCTCCAAGTCCAGCTCTTCATTAAGGTGGTGCACACATTTTTAGTTAGTGCTGTGAGCATGTTGAGAGAAGTATTTATGGAAAAGATTCGGTCATTTCTGAGTTCTAGTGTTTGTTAGCAGCATTAGTCTGGCTAAGTGTAAAGTATTCAGAACCCGACAGTATGGAATGTGTTGTAATCCACAAACTCTTTGGCTGAGTCTGTATGCTAAAGGACTTGTATGGTAAAGGGCTCTGTATTTGGGGGATACTTGTGATATTGTGTGACGTTGTGTGTGATACTCTGTTTTCTTTTGCATTTTCTCTTGACAGGTTCATAGCAGTGTCCATACCGCTGAACTATAATCGAAAACATGTTGACCAACGGCAGATCATCCTGCTCTCTGCCACCTGGCTCCTGGCTTTAGCGGTGGCCTCCCCTGTTATATTCGGCATAAACAACGTCCCACACAGGGACCCGACAGTGTGCAAACTGGAGGACAACAACTATGTGGTGTACTCCTCTGTCTGCTCCTTCTTCATCCCCTGCCCCATCATGCTCCTGCTCTACTGCGGGATGTTTTACGGCCTCCGCAGGTGGGAAGAGGCTCGCAAGGCCAAGCTGAGGAACAGCATCCAGGCCTGTCGAATGTTACAGCACGCTGCGGCAGCCGCTACCCTGCCTCCCCTGGCCTCGCTGCCCCGTGTCATTGAGCAGGACCTGGCCCAGTCCAGCGTGGATGACCTGGACGATGACATGCACCCTACCTGCCCTTTGCCACCAGAGTACAACAACAGCCCCCTTCAAACTGTGACCTATACAGAGTTTCAGAACACAGCTCAAAAGAAGAAGAGGGCCAAAATCAATGGCCGGGAGAGGAAAGCCATGAGAGTCCTACCTGTTGTTGTGGGTGAGTTTTTAAATCAAGACTAATTGAGAATAAATTATGGATAATGTATTCATGCACAGTAGTACATCATTTATCACTGATGCTGTAAGCAAAGCTCACTTCATTGCAACTGTACCTAGAAGGCAAATACTGAACATGTTTACTATTGGTCCATTTCTGAAATGCTGAATGTAAAGGACAGCTGTCTTTTCAAAATACTGTAAAAAAAAAAAAGTTATTTCTTTTGACAGTGAAATGTTCCAGACTTACAGTGTCTAAGTCTGATGGGACACTGTTAAGTCTGGGGCCAGACGTTTCCCCTTCATTCACAAAAATTACCTAAGACCTTTGAAACCCCCTGCATAAATAATTTGAATCATTTTTTCTATGTCAGCCAGATAAATTTAATTTTTTATGAATACTGCTTTGAGTGGTTTTTGGCCGTACTTAAAATAGGTGAGAATCACCAAAAAATTCATGGTAAATGTGCACGATTCCTCTGTTTTCCTATATCTAAGACCGTGCTCCGATTCTATTCTCTGAACTTCTAACTCAGAGCAGACCCATGTTGAGCTGTGTGTACTAATGCGTATACACACTAATGCTTCAAACAGTTAATTTGGAAGAAACTGTGCAGTTTTGCTTAAGTAGCAATTTATACTAAAAGACATTTAAAGATATTTCCATACAAAGCACACCACTGTCATATCAGTATGGTTTACTGGTATCCTTCCTTATACAAACAAAAGAAACAAATAAGCCTGAAAGAATAAGTCAAATAAACGCTGGACCTGTATTACTGCCAGTAGCTGGATTAACCCAGAAGCCCAGAAGTACCTTTGAACAAATTTTCAGACCCTGAGCAAACATTCCTGTTCCGGCTTTTGTTTTTAAAAACATGAAAATAGAATTTTAAAAAGACTGTAACTTTAATAACACAAGGTGGACTATAGCTTTAACATATGGGAAAGTATTTGGGGAAAATATTTCATTTTCCCATTTGGCAAAAAAAATCACTTCCTTTAAATTATACACAGCATGGGTATGTTGAGACTGAAAAAAATCTATATAGATTGTCACAATAACATTTAGTAAACAATAAAGCTGTCACATGAGCTGCATTCTGCATGTGAGCACTGGTAAATGACTAACTGTAGGCTAAGTCCCTAAATCCAATTGCTATGTAATGTTTTCATGGTGTCCTAAGCTGATTTCAGCACTCATTAGCCCATACACGTTAAAGGTGATTACAATTCTACTACATCATTGCAGAAATAATTTTTTACAGCAAAGTTTTAAGGGGCTCACATCTTCATAAACCACATTTTAAGTGTCAAAACATACCATACACTCTCCAGTCCATATGTCTGTGCAACAAAAGCCAAATTTTGAATTTGTTGTTTTTATGATGTCACAAATATTCAAATGTATCTGCCTGTTCAGTCTATAGCAGTTTCACAATGAAGTTGTAAGGCGTGTTTCTTCCCTGCTGCTTTTCATTTTTTCAGCCATCCAATTGGAGACAGGCCCATTTGCATATATTAGCTTTACAAAACCTAACAAAAAACAGCCAGTTTAACTTTAAGGTATAAAGAGAGGTTGAGAAATGGTCATGTAAAAAAATGACCGTTATTTGGCACACAAATCTAGACGAAGTTAGTGAAAATACAAGAAAATATAGGATAGCGGCCCTTTAGTTTGTAGGGCGAAGTCATTTTTAGGCATAAAGTTGCATGTGTGGCAGTCAGTTCTTAAGACACTTTTCGAGATAAGCACTCCATTCTTATTAACAGTGCTTTCATGAATTAGTTTATTGTATGACATACTTGAATAACTTCTTTTGACTGGGATATACTGTGGATGTGTCAGTATAAGAAACAGGTTGTGTCAGTACATAATGTTATGAAGCATATTCTGAACTGTTCGCTACAGGTATAATGTGTAGTATGTCAGCCATGAGGTCTGATCAACGATTTGATCTAATTCCATTTATTTCCGTAGTATATATGTAGTTATGAATGGCCCTTTTTCAAAACACTGAAAATCATCTCGTGGATTTACTTCATGTGTTAACCTTGAGAAATGTTTTCGACAAGCACGTTACATGTTCTCATCCAGAGTTCAACTCTGCCAGTGGATATTTATAGAAATCCCATCTTCATTTTTTGAATAATTTAGGATGCCATAGATAAAACACATTCATAAATCGTCTACATTAAGGCAGTTTATAAAATCAGCTAAGGGGGTTCATTACATTATTTGTATTGGCCTTCTAACGTGAATTTCACAATACACTTATAGGCCAGGGTTACGTAATGCAGAATTAATAACTATGACGCCAATGGCATTACTGAATAATCCAAAGCTTTTTGTGCAAACTGGCCACCTTGCAGTAATTCTGGCCAATTCTAAGTCCCAGACTCCTCATCTTTTGCAAGAAGGGGAGGAAGGGGACACTTCCACCAGAGCAGGCTGCCTTTACCGGTTTTGTATCACAGATTTTGTCCCTATAATAAAAAAATTATCCTCAATTATCCTGGAATATTTAAAATTATTTGATGTATCCAAAGTGCTTACTCTGTAGTCTTGCAGTTGGATTGTCTAGAATAGGAACTGAACATACTGAACACTGAATACAGTGGTGCTACTGGATCTTCGAGCAGGTTTTAGCTTCATTTCTAGCTTTCTTATCTTTGGTGTACAGTCGATTTCTTTTATGTTTTTCATTTTACTTAGTAAAAGAACAGAAGCCCCATTAACTGAAAACTTACTGCCTTTTGACTGTTGCACTAGAAGCCCAAAAGTTCCTCCAGGAAGGCTACATTGCTGAGAGGATTTGATCTCATTTAACCTCAAGACTATTAGTGACGTCAGGTACTGACTAGGTCAAGTACTCCAACTCATCCTAAAGGTATTGGATGGTGCTCCATGTCTCCAGCGATCTACAGCTCTGGGCTTTATACTCTTAAAGCTGATGCCTGGCATTAAGCTCCATAGCATCCCATTCTATTGGCAACGCCTTTCTAAGGAGATTAGATGAGCTGTGTGTGTGTGTGTGTGTGTGTGTGTGTGTGTGTGTGTGTGTGTGTGTGTGTGTGTGTGTGTGTGTGTGTGTGCGTAATTGAACTGTGTCAGTAATGAGTGGACTTTAAGTAGCTCAGTAATTAGGAGGAGCATCTGGATAGTTTTGCACATGTAGTGTATTATGTGTTTTGATTTGAAGCCACTGCCCATTGCCTTTTTTGGAATCAACAGGTTTTCTATTTCATATAGTAAGCATGGGGAAATAATTGTTTGTGATAACGGACTGAAATTAAGTCAAATAACCTTTTTAATGGAAGAAGTAGAAATTAAACTGCATTCCTTCCTTTGACTTTAGGTGCTTTCCTCTTGTGCTGGACTCCATTCTTCGTGGTTCACACAACACGGGCCCTGTGTGAGTCATGTGACATTTCCCCTCACTTAATGAGCACAGTGACTTGGCTGGGTTACGTGAACAGTGCTCTCAACCCTATCATCTACACCGTCTTCAACACAGAGTTTCGCAGGTTCTTCCGCAAGTTCCTACACTGCGGCTGCTGACACCCGCCAAGCCTGGCGAGAACACGAAGCCAGAAGTGATCCTGAAGAATGAACATATCGCATATGTTAATATATACCATATAAAACATGTATATGGACATATGTGCAACTACACTGTTTTACTTATTTGACTATTGCCAATACTGTGTATGCCTGCAACAGCAAAATGTATGTTTGGCAATTGATTGTGCCTAGCAATTACTACGTCCACGTTTTATGTGGAGACCAAGTAAAGACTGTATACTCACTCAGCGATGCTTATGATGCACTTAATAAGATGACTGAAATGATGTGTTTAAGAATGCAGTTTCTTAAGCATTGCAATGGAATGATATTGCGATGTATTGATACGATTTGAAGTTTTCCTGCCTTGTTCAGTGGTGGCAATATTATTGGTTTGGGCAATATGGCAAATATATAATATTATTTATTAGTATTTATTTTTTTGTAATGCCATATTTCACAAATATATAAGCGGAAAGAATTTTTATTCAAATATTCACATGCTGAGCTGCACTAAATCCATTTTAACCAAATTATGCTCTCTTTGTAATGAAGCATGCAGCTGGTTGGTGTTTTAGAAGTACCGATATTATCCATGATTTCTCAGAAAAGTCTTTTGAGGCATATTGTGGTGTGATTTATCCCAAAAACAATAAATATTGTAATATTGCCCAGCCTTGCAATATCAAAATGCAATGCTTTATTTAATGGTCAGGTGTGACCTACATATTGCAACAGAGTAAGTGCTGTATTACATTATTGAACCTAGTTTTGCATCTATAAAGCCAGTATCTTCAATTTGCATTAGTGATTTAGCTTCAAGGAGAAAATCCCTTAAGCTTTAGAGGCCAGATCTCAAACAGTTACTTGGGTTGTATTTTCCTTTCAGTGGAAAATCTCTTTCAGAATTGTGTGTAGTCCAGGACTAGGCTTAATCCCTGTCCAGGATGCCAGGTCCTAGGATTACATTATTCTATTGACCATAAGAATCATTCACTAACTACTATAAACTATTCATTAACTTTGAACTATTCAATGAACTGGATATGTAAAGTATGAGATTCTGAGAGTGAGGAATCTCACTGACATGTCCTGAGACATAAGGTCATTGGTTAAATTACGATACACATCACACACACATATGTTTGACGTTATCAGACATTCTGTGAGACTGCACAAGAACCGAAAGGGAAAAAAAACAGAATTGAATGCTTTAATGTAATCTTTGACCACTTAAACCCGTAGGATCTCATACCGAGAAGTGAAAGCTCCTGGTATAAAAAAGAAAGGAATATCTGTGCGCTCGTGATTGGCTACAACTGCGATTCGGTTTAATCAGCAAGACCATAAAATTAAAAGGCTCTCTGACTTAATGAGGTTTGAAATTGGGGCCCTTGTAGCGGAGGAGAAGGCTAACATACGTTATGATGAAGGCACCAAAACATCAGAAACTGTCTAATTAACTACTCTGAAACGCCCAAAGGATTTTTTTTTCCTTGATAGATTCCCTTAGGAATACATTAGATGGCACAGCATATTCTCATATTCGCGCTGTGTGAGTGTCAGTAAAGGAATGGGCACCTGTGTAGAAGCCCCACTTTTTCTTTTCTTGCTGAATAATAGATAAAATGTCTGCATGATCAAGTGTACCCCGCCAGTCTGCTTGGCTGAGAAAGTTCTGGGAAAATCGTGGACAAAATGTAACCTTGAGGCTTGTCTCACGGTTCTCTGCAAAGCGTGGGGCTAGAACTAAACTTAAGAGCCACAAACAAAAGAAAGATAATGTACTTTATGCCTGAAAAAGCAGTTGTTAAAATTTTGTTTTGTTAGATCATATTATGCCAGGGGTGCGTAGCTCCAGTTCTGGAGGGTCGGTTTTCAGCACGGCTTGATATTTCCCCAACTCCAACACACCCACTAAACCTGGAAATCAGCAGGTGAGTTCAGTCAGGTGTGTTTGAGCAGAGAAATCACCAAAATGTAATAAACACAGGCTCCCCAGGACAGGAGCTGTGCACCCTTGAATTGTGTATTTCCATTATAAAAAAGGCCTGTTGCCTGATTTACGTATATTAAGCAACACTTTTATAGGGAAAGCTTTATTTTTCAAAGAGGCTATATTTCGTTAAATAAAGATGGAATTCAAACAATGATGTCTCAACAGCAGGGAGTGGTTTAATTACTTCAGTGTACCATACTTAATATTACTACTGTAAAAAAACAGGTTTAAAGATATATAACAGTATGTCAGTGACCCCTCAACTGATTTATTATAAAGCTGAAGGAATCAGTTGCCCCTGGAACAGTTCAACTGATTCCGTACAAAATGTATAATGTACAAAAATGTGCAAAAATCAAAGACCAATCTTTTGTTTATTCTTAGAAAAAAAACCCCAGAAAGCAAATTTAGCAGAAAATTACACAGAAGCCTCCGAATCAAATCTCTTTATTTTTGTGCACTTACTGCCTCTTGCTTTATAATGTTTACAGTGAAAGCATTTAAGGGCTCACATATTTTTATCCAAATTGCCCTAACCTTTCAGTCTTAAACCCAAACCAGTTTAAGATGCGTCTTCCCAACAAAGGCTGCTCACAAAGCTCTCACAGACATTATGTTCCCTATTAAAGAGACACACATTCACAAGCAACTACCTAAACACACCTCAGCTGCCTTACATTTTTCATGTGCATCTAGCAAAGCTAAAGGAGATAATGTATACCTGTTCAAGAAGCTGTTACTGAGAAAAGGAAACAGGAAAAAAACTAATGTTTGCACTAGAACACGTGAACTGAACATCTAAGATATGGAGGACGGTTTAATGGACTGAAAAGGCTTTTAAAGTCTGGATCATTTGTATGCTGAGAAACAGACAATGCAGCCTCGAGACAGAATTTTGGTTGTGTTTTCAAAAAGATGGAAAAACATCCCTACAGATTTCTGTAAAAGTCTTCTGAACCAAAAAATGGAAGCTGTAATGTAAGAATGCACAAAACAAATGCTGAAATAGTTGTATTTACTGAGGCTTCTGCGTGTTTCTGTTAAATGTGTTTTGTTTTTTCTACTATTGAAAAATGAATAACTGAGACTTTATTCGATTGGAAATGAAAGTAAATTCAATGAAAAGGTGGTTTGCACAGTATTATATAATACTGCCTACTTATTAACCATATCAATGCAGCTTGATTTAGGCTGGTAGCAAACCAAATGTAACCATAGTACAAAGTGAATATATGCGGCTATTTTTATCGGTAAATCCATCTGCGTGGAACTGTTTCATCATTATCTATGGTCTGCATTATTCATTACAGTAGAGCACCAGTAGATCACTATGGGTGTTTTCATACACATACACAAGTACAAGTTTATTTATATAGCACCTTATCATACACAGAAGGTCATTCGATGTGCTTTACAGAAATGGAAAATAAAATAAGAATGAATAAAAATAAGATAAAATAAAACAAGATAATGAGAGGGATAAAAGAAGTAAAAGAATACATTAAAAGTGCAGTAAAAGTGCAAATATTTAAAAGAAGGCTGAGGAGAATAGTGCTGTTTTTAGCAACTTTTTAAATCTGGCTACAGATGGTACAGATCTGATAGTAATGGGCAGCTTGGTTCCAGCAGCGAGCTGCATAGTGACTAAATGCCATTTCACCATGTCTAGTTTCAGACCTTCTTACCACTAGCTGTCCAGCTCCTGCAGATCTAAGAGACCCACCAGGAATATATACTTCAAGCATATCAGAGATGTACGTAGGACCCAAACCATTGAGTGACTTGTACACAATAAGTAATGTTTTGAAGTCAATTCTGAACATGAAAGCCAGTGCAAGGACCTGAGAATAGGAGTAATGTGCTCTTTTCTTGGTTTTAGTTAGAACTCTGGCAGCAGCATTTTGAATGAGCTGGAGGTCTAATGGACTTGTTTAAAATCCCAGTGTGGAGAGCATTACAGTAGTCAACCCTGCATGAAATGAAGGCATGGATCAGTTTCTCCAAGTCTTGTTTGGACACAAAGTCTCTAACTTTAGCAATGTGTTTGAGGTGCCAAAATCATTTGGTGAGAGAGCTAGATAGATCTGAGTGTCATCTAGTACACATCATTCTCTTTAAGAATTTGACCCAGAGGAAGTATGTACAGATTGAATAGGACAGGTCCCAGAATGGACCCTTGAGGGACTCCATATGGCAGTTTTCTCCGATTCACATGAACCAATTGAGACAAAACATCTCCTGCCTTCCAGGTACGACCGGAACCAACTAAGGCTGTACCTGAGAACCCAACCCAGTTTTCAAGTCTGTCTGGCAGGAGATTATGGTCAACAGTGTCAAAGGCTGCACTCAGATCTAACAGCATCAGTACAGTTATTTTCCCTGCATCTGTATTCAGGCGAACATTATTTAGTACCTTAACAAGAGCAGTTTTTGTGCTATTATGTTGATGGAACTCCTAGTGGACTCAGAATGAAACAAGTCTACATACTGAAATGGTGCTTTGATCCAGTCACTGAGGTCCTTCCACTCTCTGCCATGCAGGGGTTAAAGGGACATGATCAGCTGGACAGCTGAATCTGTCCCGATGCATTTAGGTTCACTCTCTGGTGGCCAGTAAGATTCAGCTCTGAGTTCCACGGAAGCCATGAAGGGGCCAATATTCGGACGGGACTTGTGTACTAATACTCTGGTGACAGAGACGTGACAGTTTGTGAAACTTTTGTTGTGTTGATGCTAGATGTATAAAACGGAGTGATCAGTCTTTTATTTCAGGTATGCTCATCTAACAAAAAATACAAAAAAAAAAACCCAAATAACTGAGATTCATGTTTGTCATTTTATGTTTTGCTGAAAATCCTGAATTGTGTTTTGGAGCAAATGTGTTCCTTTGTTTCTCCATGCTGAAACTTGAATCATATTATAACAATGTTTTTGGAGTTTTACACAGCTCCTAGAGGCCAAGTTACCCTGCAAATGTCTCCATTTTTGGCAAAATGGTTGTTGAGCTGTTGAAGAAGTAAAGGTTCTTGATTCATATGCTGTTAAAAAATGCTTTGAATATTAATTTGGCATTTTTTAACTGTAAAGTGTGTTAACACCTCCCAGCTCTGCAAAGATCAGGGCTCTTTTACACTGAATTAGATCCACAATACGCTCATTGCTTGGTCATTGGTTGCCTTGATAGCAACCTCCACATCCCAAACAAAGGAACTCTTTGTGGGTTTCAGACCCACCACTTTCTTAAAAACTCTTAAAATGTGCATTTCAACAGAACCCTTAACAGTCAGAAATTCCGCCACCCACATCAGCACCAAAATAACCTTTTCTTGGTACAGATCAAAATAGTCAAAGCACGACAAAGCTTCCCTGAGAGCCGAAACAGAGACCATTAAGGTTCGAGTTCAGACCCAGTCCAAAAACTGGATCGAAACCGCGTCCAAAAGAGAGAAACAGAATTAAGAAATAAAGGATCCTTTTGGAGACTCACTGATTTTATAACGTGTTGTGTGTAATGTGTGTGTGTGTGTGTGTGAGTGTGTGTATCAGTGTGAACAGATGAGGTGTGTTACTGGTTCTCAGATGCATCATTTTGTCAAATGATCATGATTTATTAAACTGTTGTGGTTGGTTTTGTTTTGTTGGTTGAGGGAAAGGGGGGTGGGCTTACCGAGTCCAGCGTCTGCGGCCCTGTTTTGCCGAGTCCAGCGTCTGCGGCCCTGTTTTACCGAGTCCAGCGTCTGCGGCCCTGTTTTGCTGAGTCCAGCGTCTGCGGCCCTGTTTTACCGAGTCCAGCGTCTGC
>JBBJLS010000039.1:3358543-3375206 GCA_037577275.1 Bryconaethiops microstoma | reverse complement strand
TGTGTATATATATATATGTGTGTGTATATATGTGTGTGTGTATATGTGTGTGTATATATATATATATAATGTGTGTGTATATATATGTGTGTGTATGTATATATAGATGTGTGTGTGTGTGTGTGTGTGTGTGTGTATGTATGTATGTGTGTGTATATATGTATATATATATATAATGTGTGTATGTATGTGTATATATATGTGTGTGTGTGTATATATATATGTGTGTATGTGTATATATATATATATATATATGTGTATGTATATATATATATATGTGTGTATGTATGTGTATATATATGTGTGTGTGTGTGTGTGTGTGTGTGCATATTCAAGATTCTTTATGTACATATATATATTATAATACTGGTGTATAATCAATTCTATTGTCTCCATCAACTCATTCCTCATCTCTCTGTCTCTCTCTCTCTCTCATACACACATTCAGCAACCAAGATGACTATCAGTTGGTGCGTAAGCTTGGAAGAGGCAAATACAGCGAAGTATTTGAAGCCATCAACATCAACAGCAACGACAGGGTTGTAGTTAAAATATTGAAGGTGAGGTGTAAGATTTTCTACTGTGTATAAACAAGGAATGTAGTATGTAGCTCCTCTCTTACCATGCCCTTATTTCTGCAGCCCGTAAAGAAGAAGAAGATCAAGCGTGAGATCAAAATTCTGGAAAACCTAAGGGGAGGAACCAACATAATTCGCCTTGTGGACACAGTGAAGGATCCTGTGGTAGGTTCTGGCCACAGTCTGTGCTGACAGATCAAGCGATGGGTCATTGCAAGATGCAGACCAGAATGCTTTAAGCAGAACAGTTTGTGTTTTACTGTAAAGTTCAGTTGAATGCCATGTTCGTTTTCACTTTTCATTTGGTGTCTTAATAAATGTTGTCTATCCTGTACAGTCTAGAACACCAGCCCTTGTTTTTGAGTGCATCAACAACACAGATTTCAAGGTACCAGTATGACAACATCACCATCACTTTTGGCATTTGCAGTATGCAAATAGAGAATTTCAGTCCAGTATTTGTTGCAGAAAAGTGAAATCATCATAGTCCAAATGTTTTCCAGAGGCTAGAGCCTGTTTTGTGTCAGCAACAATCCATTAATATCATACAGATGTGTCACTGTACTGTTTGCTGGTGCGGGATCCATTTATTTTATGTTTTTATTTTGTAGGATCTCTACCAGAGATTAACAGATTTCGATATCCGTTTCTACTTGTATGAACTTCTAAAGGTAAAAATATTACATAACTATGGATTCTCAAGATCAGTGATGATGTTTTCTCTATTAAACATCTATATGTTCCCCCAATAGGCTCTGGATTACTCTCATAGCATGGGCATCATGCATCGGGATGTAAAGCCACATAATGTCATGATAGATCACCAAATGAGAAAGGTAATTGATAATGCGGATTTAAATATTTTAGTCCAACTGCATGTAAAGGGTAACCTAAGTAATTTCTTTGGCATGTCTTTCTTTGTTCTAGTTGCGTTTAATAGATTGGGGCCTTGCTGAATTCTATCATCCCGCACAAGAATATAATGTAAGGGTGGCCTCAAGATCGTACAAGGGACCAGAGCTGCTGGTTGATTATCAGGTGTAGTGTTTCTCCAGTACTGCACAGAAATGTTGCATGTATGTTGTTGTATTGGCCTGGTAATTGCTATCTTACCACAGAGATCACGGCTGAATTTCCTCTTTGCTTCGCAGATGTATGATTATAGTTTGGACATGTGGAGCTTGGGCTGCATGCTGGCTAGTATGATTTTCCAGAAGGAGCCATTTTTCCACGGCCAGGACAATTATGACCAGGTATTCATAATATCATGGATCATTAAATGTCTACCAGATCATTGTTTTTGGTGGAATTTGCAAGTGTGTAATGGCTGTGTTTTGTTTATACAGCTTGTCCGTATTGCTAAGGTTCTTGGAACTGAAGAGCTTTACAGCTACCTTAATAAATACCACATTGAACTGGACACACGCTTCAAAGAGTTGCTTGGACAGTAAGTTTGTCATAGTTTAAATTTATTTATATTTTGATTATATGGATGACATTTTATGTACTATATTGAGCAAGGAGATTATTTGCGTTCTCTGCGTTTAACCCTTTCACTTGAGTGAAGTGGTGGACTGCCGAAAAAGGCGCCCGGGGAGCAGTGTGTGGGGATGGTTACCTCAGTGGTGCATTTGGCAGTCCTAGGATTCAAACCCACAACCTTCTGATTGCAGGGGCTTCTCCCTAACCACCAGTCCACCAGCTGCCGATGAACACTATTTTAAAATTACAACTGGTGGCTTTGAACAGTCGCTACCCAGCAGTACTGGTTTAACACTCACTTTTCTTTTGATAAAACTTTCCAGGCAAACAAGAAAGCGATGGGAGCACTTTGTTCAGCCAGAGAATCAACACTTGGTGAGCCCCGAGGCTCTAGATCTGCTGGATAAGCTGCTGCGTTATGACCATCAACAGAGACTGACTGCCCAGGAGGCCATGGAACACCCCTACTTCTGTGAGTCAGATGATATGATTTAGCTATTTTCTGCATGACGACCTCTCGTTGTCTCAAGCCTTTAAGCAACATATAGTTAAATTTCAAGAATCCAGGTAGTACAATGAATTCCAGCATTAGCAGCCCTTCTTTTAAATATAGGCCAGTGTGTGGCTTTTCTTTTCACATTAATAAGTGTGAACCTTTCTTACTTCAAAGCAAGTCCGGTCTCATCAGTTGTGTATGTCTCTGCAGATCCTGTGCTGAAGGGACAGTCTCTCTCAAACTCAGATGGCACTCTTGCAATAAGCAGCTCAACCGCAACATGATGAGCTAAAAACAGGTGATAAGCTGTTTCAACTAATGACATAGTTCGATGAAGAAATGCAATGTTTTCTTAATTTTACCTTGTTTCCCCCTCCCCTCCAGGAAAACCTTTTTACCTCAGTGTTTGGCAGAGACCCTGCGTTTCAGGTGTAAAGCTTCATGTTACTGGAGCAAAAAGTCATTAAATAACACAAGACATGTACAGAAAGGACACAAAATGGGCTGGCCAGTTCCCTCTCCTTCATTCACTTTGTATTAGTGCTGCTTGCCACAGTTACCCAGATACCAAGAACTGGTATTCTGTATGTCCCCTTTCTCCTCTTTAAGTTGAAAAATCTCTTATTTAAAAAAGGGAAAAAAAAACCCTAAACTGAAATATAAGTTATATAATATTGTGGTTGGGAAAGAATGCCTGCTCTTTCCCTGTGACTCTCAGGCTCTATATGACTGATGTGGGCTCAGGATCCAGGTTGCATTATGTGAAAGATTGTGTTGGTCAGTGACTTGCCCTGCTGTAATAAGCGCAGATTCTAAATTATAGTATTATTGGGTATGGAGGCTTTTCTGCAATCTATTGAAATGATATATTAAACGAGATAATTTTTAACCAGTTTGGTATGTGTTTTTTTTTGTTTTGTTTTTTTTTTACCTGATGCATACGTACATACATATGGATACATGTGAATGTAATGGTCAGCTGTTTCATCACCGAGAACCTGACTGGTTTCTGTGACCTAAATAAAGTGTAGTCTATGATCTAAAAATTACTGTACAGCACTTCCTGGCTTGGAGTAGTCACAGCAACTAATATTGCTTGTGAATATAATTTCATAGAAGCAAAGTGATTCTCGCTGCTGTCTTATGAAAGCCTTTTCTATCTCTATAACCATTTGTTTACATTGATTCTTCTGGAAATTATTTAGTGTCTCATGAAATATTCATATTTTCTCTTTGCATATTTCTCCATGTTTTTGTGATTAGTTCGGTTTTAAGTATTTTTATAAATGCATGAATACACATACTGTTTACACACAAGCTATAAAGCTGACATTCATTACTGAATGAACACATCCATTACTGAATATTAATATTCATTTTTATATTCCAAAATCTGCAGTAATCTTGCCAATGTAAGGGCAGCTGGTGGTCAGGGAGTTGCCCCTGCGATCAGAAGGTTGTGGGATTGAATCCCAGGACTGCTAGAGGCATCACTGAAGTTCCCTTGAGTGAGATACCGTCCCCACGCGCTGCTCCCTGGGTGTCCCGTGTTGGTGGCAGGCCCCTGTTTCACTTGGTGAAAGGGTTAAATGCAGAGAAAGTATTTTGCAGTGTTCGCACTGTGTGCTGTGCTCACGTGTGACAGTAAGGGGCCCCTTTTTCATTATGGCTCACCAAGCCTGGATAACATTTCTCATCATTGGCTCAAATAAATAAGAGGCAACAGGTGTGACTTCAGGAAAGCATTTTAATAACTGATGATTCCCGATTATTTGAGCAACATGAACTGTGCAATATTCGTGCAGTATAGATGATGACGACTACAGAGATTTTTATATGTGATTTCAAGCATATTACAAATAGCCACTACAGATGAGTTCTCAACCCATCTAAGGCACATCCACATCACCTCCCCATATCTCCTCCCCAGTCCATCGCACTCCGATTGAAATGTACGACATGGGGAGCTGCGGGTGACTGGCCAGTTCCGACTGTTGTGTACAGGCATGGAGAGCAGAGGTTTGCAGTGGTAACTGGCCTTCGAGGGCGCTCACATCACATTAGCGTGGGTTATGAAGTCCACCAAGGGTGCTCCAGAAAGAAGTGTTGTCTTTCCATACTTATCTAGAACTAATGGCCTCTTCTAAGTACTGACATGATATAAAATAGTGTCTCAATGTTGTTAAAAGTCAATTGCACTTGGTGTTTTTCCTAAACTCGCCAAAAACAATCACATGGCCATCTGGACACTCCCCTTGTTGAACATCCTTGGTGTCCTTTCGCAATGCTAAGGCGTACGACGACGTACTCCGCTAATGGAGTTTTATAAAGCTAAAACCAAGAACATTCAGTTTTCATTATGAATACAGGAGGTTAATAAATAAGAATAAATACTTTCATAAATACGTACAGTGGTTTTAAAAAGCGCTAACAGTGTACTAAAACAGCATCACAGAAACTACACTAATCGCAGTGCTCCTTTGGTGAACACAAGCAAAAAGAAGTGTACAAACACAGTGAGGCCGAGGGGCGATGTGTGAATCAGTTCTCCATTCTGGCTTATCTTTGACACTTCCTTTAAATATCACGAGAACTGAAAGTCTTGGCAAAGCCGTTAAGATACCGTTGATCTTCAATTAAGTCTGATAATTACGCAACATATGTACATAATACTTCAGTTTATGCTTGTCATCGCTGTCGGGACAAATCCTGGCATCTACTTTTTTGTTGTTTTTCTATTGTTTGCATGATTTGAAACACCAGCTGCCTGTTATTGTGTGAAAATTACATGATGGATGGACCAATAGAAACCGCCCAAAATTACTTACAAATGCGTTTGTCTTAGCTTTCATTAAAAATTCAGTTTTTTTTGCTTCTACTATAAAGTTCCTATTTTGGTAAGAGTTTTTGTTCCGACAGCAACGATCTACAGTTTGTAGAAACTGTGTTTGTTCTGAGGATCCGAACACTGAGAAATTGGTGATAATCTCTCTAATTGTAAACATACTTATACTGGCACTTAAAAAGCTTTAACAAAGACTGTCAAGTGATTTTGACATGATAAAATGAATGCAATGGCCTTCAGTTGGATATAACTGGCAAAAAGACTGGCGACTGATATCTGACAGAGATGCTGATATAATCCAGGCATGGAATAACACTTTTTGTGGAGATGGTTTCCTTGCCTGGAATGTTTCAGCTGGATTGTAATGAATGTGTTTATGAAAGTGGATGCATTGGGACAAATCTGACCAAATCTTCAGAATGCCCAAATACCTGAAGATTCACGGGATTAGTTCTTGCAGCTCAGCGTCGCTCAGTTCATTGACTGTAACAATGTAGTCAAGTTGCTGCAGGTAGCGTTCCTGGTCACGCATGAAGTGAGGGATTTTCGTTCTGTGGAGAACTGCCAGAGGACGAAGTCTCTCCACGTCTTCATAGGACACCTACAGAAGAGATTAATTACTCTTTAATGAAATTAGTTCATGACTATCAGGGATAGACTGTATATTCAGTTGAAATAAATAGGATATACCTTCCCCAGTGAGGTTAACATCTTGAAATCAATGTTTCTCCTGTGGCGTAAAATCCTAAGGATCCCATCAAGGTAAACCTGATCTTTACTGAAGCAGCCTACAGGACACAGTATCAACAAGGGCTGTCAAAATGACTGGCATTAAATTAATTTATTTAACAAAGAAAAACATTCAGTGTGGTTTACTGTATCAAAAATCCAAAACGATTCATTGGAAATATGCATAATGATATTGCACATATTCATGTTTTGTTCTCCTGGTCTTATGGAGCCCGATAACACACCTATTTATATGCATTTTTTGTTAGTGGGGTGTGTGTGTGTGTGTGTGTGTGTGTATTATATTCCATTAAATATTTTGGACTTCTTTAATGTTATGCATTTGAAAGGCTATTATTCAGTTATGTCCATTTTTATTGTTTGGCATCTAAAACCAATTGATTACCCCTCATCAGTAGTGACCCCTAGACACAACACTGGAACATTAAAGTGCCCATTTATTATGGATTTGTTTTTGCTTTTTTTGACAGTATTTAATGTTACCCATCTCAAAATGTAACATTCACTCCTCAGTCAAAAAGGTCTGTACATGGAAATTACACCACAAAAACAGCCCTTTGTGAATTTGTTCTTGTTATGTCATGAAAACTGACACACTCAGTGTCTATCTGCCTATTCATCCTACAGCACTTCATCTCTGGCTATTTAAGCTGAGGTTTTAAGGAGTGTTTCAGTGTGGACTCCTTTTGAATGAGGCACAGTACAGGGCAGCCACACAGAACAGAGATCATGTACATACATCAGTCTTGAAGGTTAAGTAACAAAAACAGTCATAAGGGATAAACAGAGGTTGGAAAATAATCTTGTAGAAATTAATGATGGCTGTTCTTGGTACATAAACCCACACAAGTGGACCTTTGGGGGAAAAAGTCGTTAAAAAGATGCTGCAGTTTTACAGAACACAGACCGCGCTCTTGGTTGTCGTACCTGGTTTTGAGGTATCTGTTTGTCCCCGTTTGGCACGGAGGCAGTACTCCCAGCGTACAGCAGGGTCCTGGACAAAGCGGGCGATATGGCTGAAGAGTTGGCTGAAGCTCATGTTGGCTGCATGGTACACAGTGTAGTACAGGAGAGAAGCTCGCCACAAGAATGGCTGTTTCCGCAGCAACACACTGTGAAGGCTGGCCAGTCCCTCCTCTGTAGGATTGGCCGGCTTCAGTCCAAATTGCTTCCTCCCAACAGCAGTGGCCCAAGGCTGCATACTGTTATTCACACCCCGTAAATAATGTGTACCTGAGAGTGGGAGTCAGAACAGACCAGCAAGAACCGTCAGAACAAGTGCATCTCTGGACCCGCTTCTAACTGTGAGCTGAATTTAAAATACCGTGGAACTTTAGTTTTGTCCTGATATACATGATGTTTTGTGCTTTTGTTTTTCATTTTTCACTTGCTAATCCTCTTGCATTCCAAAATGCAGTACATTGTATTTGTATGTACACACACACACACACACACACACACACACACACTCACACACGCACACACACACACACACACTCATAGCCCGCATTATAACAGCGGGAGGGTGTGATTCAGTATATGCAAAAATTCTAGGCTTTTAAACAACATTTTAAAAGAACATTTGTTTAGGTAAGCAGAAAGTGTATTTCTACATTAATATTACTCATATACTAAATATAAATACAAAGAATAAATAGAAATAACACTATAAAGTAAATATTTATTTTATGTACAGTAATGTGTTCCTTGTGGAAGTCCAGTAGATTCCATTCATTCATTAAATTAAATCAGAAGCTGCTGATGTAATTTCACAAATCCAAGCAAAGGGCTGGAGGAACCGAGGAGGAATCCGGAACCGAACCTGTGTTCTCCTCACCAGCTCACAAAATATTACAAATATTTTAACAAAAAAAACCCCAACTTTTTACTGGTTTTTAGAGAAAAATGGCTTTAAACAATTCGCACAGAAGGCCTTTGCACAGAACTGTATTTTAAAACATAGATTGTATTACAATCCGCATTTAATGCATTTTACTTTCCATAATAATGGTGGATATAGGCAAATGAATTCTCATGTAGCACTGATGTTTCTTGTGTGCATGAAGCTTACTTTCAACAACATATTTCACTGGAAAACAGCGACCATAATGCATTTCAGAACCAAACCCTTCAAATATCAAACTCAAAACTGCAGATTGCTGATGATCACAGGTCACAAAATAAATATGGAATAACTAACCATTCAGGAGAAAGAGCATATCTGAACATTTCTGCTTTCCAGTCAATATCCTACATACATGCCATGTTTTCAATTGCAAATTACATGGTCATGAAAGCATTTTTCACAGACGGGCAAAACTAATTTAGTTCAAGAAAAGTAAGGATAAGCTACGCTGACTAAGCTCCTGACAAAAAGTTCATTGTGAGAGGAACTAATTATGTGTGATTTAGCCCGGTGCTGAGCTTTTGATCTTCGTCTAAGCACCTTTGCTACCATCTGCTGTTTTAAAACACATGAGGGTCAGAAACAAACACCCTGTAACACCCTGAGAAGTATTATTTAGAAAATGTTTCTGAAACCTGATTGTCTGAAAAACATTTTATTAACAACCGATTACTTACTTATTTAAAAATGATTACAACGCGTTTTCAATGAAGCGACTGAACGATGACATCATTTATAAACAAGGCGGCTGCAGGTCATTAAATAGCCATGTTTAACAGTTTGAGACCAAATCAAATTGCTGCTGTGTGCTTGACTGAAAAAGAGCAGACCCTCACCAGCAGGATATCTACAGTGTGCATGATGTTTGTAGTTGACACATTCCATATATATGGAGTAAAAGGTTTGCTGTTTTAAATTGTAATTAAATAACACTCGATTAATGATCAAAATGCTTACAAGTCAGTTGAATATGCTTGACCATGGCAGCCCTATATTTTATGTAGCATTATTCTGCCAATGCCTTTAGTGAACTGATCACAGCTATTGGTGCTAGTATGCACAACATAAAGCCCAAGGTCACTATAAAGCGTAGCCTTTCATAATTTGTTGCTTTAGTTCTGTGCCTTCCAAAGTTAATCCTTATCAATTACAGTGAGGGGATACAAGTATCCAGGCACTTTTTTATTTGATTTACTTCCACAGAATATCTGTTAACAATCTGAAAGTGGCCATTCTGTCATACGTGAACACACCACAGCACACAGTGTGAACAGCACAAAATTCTTCCTCTGCATTTAACCCTTTTACCAAATGAAGCAGCGGGCAGCCAGGAACACAGCACCCAGGGAGCAGCGTGTGGGGACGGTACCTTTCTCAGGGTACCTCAGTGGTGCTTAGCAACGACTTCCTGATCGCAGGGCGAACAGGCCCCCCTGGTGGCCTACCTATCCAAATATCTACTAAAAATGTACAGTCTTTTGATGTTGTACTTATACATATGAACAAAAAAGTATGTATTCAGAAGAAAAAACGAAAATGTTTACCTAACATATATGGAAAATAGTATTAAATTACATACATATACGTGTATATATACATTCACTGGCCACTAGTATTGGGTTGGACCCCCGTTTTGCCTTCAGAGCCGCCCTAATTCTTCATGGCTTAGATTCAACAATGTGCTGGAAACACCTCCTCAGAGATTTTGGTTCATTTTAATATGACAGCATCACGCAATTGCTGCAAATTTTCCAGCTGCACATCCATGATGCGCATTTCCCGTTGCACCACATGCCAAATTTGCTCTATTGGATTGAGATCTGGTGACTGTGGAGACCATTGGAGTACAGTGTACCCACTGCCATGATTGAGAAACCAGTTTGAGGTGATTTGAGCTTTGTGACATGGCGCCTTATCCTGTTGAAAGTAGCCATCAGAAGATGTGTACGCTGTGGTCATAAAGGGATGGACATGGTCAGCAGCAATAAACAGGTAGGCTGTGGCGGTGCTCCATTTGATAGTAAGGGGCCAAAGTGAGCCAAGAAAATATCCCCCACACCATTACACCACCACCACCAGCCAGAACCGTTAATACAAGGCAAGTCGGGTCCATGCTTTCATATTGTTTATGCCAACCTCTGATACTACCATCCTTAGTTGTAGCGAGTGGCTATTTGAGTTATTGTTGCCTTCCTGTCAGCTGGAACCAGTCTGGCCATTCTTCTCTGACAAAGCATTTAAATTTTTTAAACATTAGTTTTTTAAAACCTACTTTTTGCTCATTAATTTCATGCTGATGAGTTTTATAAAACTTAAGTTGGTTATGCCAATGATCTTAATGCACACAAGAAACATCAGTGCTACATGAGAATTAATTTGCCATTATCCACCACTACTGTGGAAAGTGAAATGCATTAAATGTGGATTTTAATGCAATCTGTGTTTTAATATACAACTCTATGCATAGATATAAGATACTGAGAGCCCCTGCTTGGGCAGATGTGTAATACGGAGTCATTTTAATGGAAATATTTTGGTTCATACCAATCTCATGTCTCAGCATCCCTTCCAGCCAGTGTTGTCTTGCTCCAGACAAGTTGATTGTTAGGGTTGGCCTACAGCTCTCCACCATCATCACAGCCTGGGACAGCAGCTCATCAGAGAGACACACCACCACCTTACATTGAAGCCCAACACTGGTTAACACATTTCAGTCCCTTTATCATTAAACAAGTCATGCATTTATGACACAGAAACAGAAACACACACCTCACCCACACAGCCCTCTTTCTGCAAGTACTTGCGTGCTGTAGCCCATACTCGACTTTTTGGTAACAAACTTCCTCCTGTTACTTCTTCAAAGTTCTCATAGGTGCCAAATTTCCTCAAGACACATTCCATAATACAAACTGCCTGGAAGAAATGAATGGGGAAGATTTTTGGTGCACCGTCATTCAAACGTTTGGGATTTAATAACTTAATATTACACATATTATAACTACATTATAGACTCAATTTATACATTATGAATATTTTTATACATACTATAAAAGTAGACATCAGCAGGCATCAAAGTATTATTAAACTATTATAATGTACTTATTTACACATTTTAGAACTTTCTCTGGATTGGATTAAAAGCTATGAAATAAGAAGAATTATAAAAGTATTAAATGGACATAACAGTATATTATAATAGTAATTATATATGTATTGTGTATTACATAAGTATGTGTATTACATAAGTATTTGTATTATATATATATATATATATATATACACACATATAATTACACATTTATATGTGTGTTTGTGTGTGTGCATATATTACAATATGTGTATTGTAATTACAACTTCATTCTTCAAATCATTCAGCTTTTTTACTATCCACATCTCCATTCTTCATTCCTAACATAATTATTTTTCACTGCTTTCGACGAATTACTTTTTGCTGTTTTTACTAATTACTTTTATGAAGTTGTACAGCATACTAGGATATTATACTCACTTTATATTATTAAAAAACATTGTGCTACAGTTATTTATACTATTACAGATATGACTCTTGTGTGTGATTTTTCATTAACATACCTGGGAAAGGAAGAGACCTGAACCTTCTTTATACTTCTCTAGGACACTGCTGACGGGGTCTGGCGAGGCGTACACGAACTGAGGCTCGTACATATAATCTGACTGGAAAAAGGTCTGGCGCTCCTGTGCGAGATTTGTGGGGCGCAGGGCCACCAGCAGACAGGGCCCCCGTGGGGTAGTAGGCGTGGGTAGTTTTGCGGACCCAATACCCCTGGCAATGTGTGGCAAGGATGTAGCTGGTCGCATCCGTCCCCTTCCTGCCATAGGGGGCACTGTGGAGTTCACGGTGCAGGTGCTCTCGCTACGGCGCATCCAGCCCCCAGGACCCAGGCTGGGACTTGTCAGGCTCCGTACTGGAGGAGAGGGAGCTCCGCAACGCCATGGGGGCTGCAGCACCTTTCTTTCAGACTGATGATGACTGGCCCTAAGGTGCTGCGGTTTGACCTCCAGACTGAGGGGCCTTCGGGGTGCCTCTGATGTTTCGGTTCCTCTCCTGCTCCCCCCTGCTGCACACTTCACCCTTTGCTCTGACTTTGCATTGCAAGCCTGAGTTGAAGGTCCATTGTGGAGCGGTCTGTCCCTCTGGGTGATACTGCTGGTTCTGGCTCTGGCCCGAACAGGTCTGGGTTTCTCCTGAGTGGGCTCCGCTTCTTGAACGTCTACGCCAGTAGTGGCCATGCCCGCCCCATCAGCCCGCTCCATACAGTTCTCCCCCAGATCCAGCACCATCGCAGCAAGCACGCCTCAGTCAAGCCACGCTGCACATCTGTCCATAAAAGAACAGATGCTGTACCACTCTTGAAAGCTGACGGAGAAAAACATGAGATGCACATGTTAGAATCTATCAGATCAGAAACCAAAACTATATCAAACTGAATGGCTTGTACAGTTCGTGGAAGGTCAGAAGCTCATGCAAGTTGATGTTGTTGAGGAAAACCTATTCTTTAGCACAAAGGCACATCCATGAGATATATAGACTTGAAGATATTTCTTAAAAACAATAGAATGTCTTAAAAACAATCTCCCACCATCTAAGACCTAAACTATTTTATTAGTTTGCTTGTTCACTAAATCATGCACTTTTGGGTCACTACAAACATTTTCCTAGAACTACACTATATGGACAAAAGTATTGGGACATACCGGCTAGGCCCCTTACTTCCAGTGAAAGACAATCTAAATATTTCAGCATACCAAGAGATTTTGGACAACGCCATGCAGTTGGCATTTGGGGAAGAACCTTTTCTATTCCAGCATGACTGTGTCCCAGTGCACAAAGCGAGCTCCATAAAGAAACAGTTTGATGAGTTTGGTGTGGGAGAACTTGACTGGCCCTCACAGACCCCTGATGGTCAGGCATCCCAGTACAAGTTGTTCATATAGTGTATTTCTGTGAGGAAGGCCTGAGAAATTGAATGCTTCAGACATCTGGTTCCTATCACCACTGCTGTCAGCAATTCTGACGGTACATTTCACATCAAACCACTGAGACCTTGTTTAACTGAGGAATTCCCCTCACAGCTCTGTATTGGGTTTGGAACATGAAGCCTATAGGCCTGACATGGAGTTCTCTGATTTATAATTCTGTTCTAAAACACTTAATAAAAATTAATCAGGACCTTGTTATCCACAGCAGCTTATAGGCTAAACCAGGTAGGTTCGGCATGTTCTCCATGCTATAATCCTGTTCACAGTTCTAAAGCTTGACTGAGAAACGTGTTTGAAGACATCCAAAAAACTAGTGGAGGTCAATTTACACAGGAGAGGTCAGAGAGCACGACCCTGGGGGTTATAAATATGTACATAGAGAGATCAGGATAAACAGAAGTTCTCTACTCCCTTAATTTAATATAACTATATTTAATTTTACATACATGAACACAGACAGCGTGTAATTTATGATTGTGTAATTGAAAATACTACGGACTAGCCCAAAACAATATGAAAAACATTGGTAAGGTACACGTCTCGGGAAATAAAAAATAATAATAACAATATGAAACTTCAATAAAATCTAAAAACTAAAAATAGCTCAAAGTTGTGAAGCTTCTTTAACTGACAACTTTATATCTACAGCAGCTGATGAGCTAAACCAGCATGTTCTCCACTCTGCAGTCCTGCTCACAGGTCTAAAGCTTTTTAAAAAAACTAAGAAAAATTATAAAAATGTAATCAAATACAAAAATTAAAAATAGCTCATAGCTGTGAAGCTGCCATAACTGAGAACTTTATACCTACAGGAGCTGAGGAGCTAAACAAGCATGTTCTCCATTCTACAGCCCTGCTCACAGTTCTAAAGCTTTATAAAAGCTATTATACAAATGAAATAAAATATAAATATTAAAAATAGCTCAAAGTTGCTATTTGTATCACAGAATTTGTGCAGGTATGCTTCTATTCTAGGACCAGAGTGGGTCTGGATTTTTAGTAGGATAGAGCCCCAAATCTATCCTGTTATATCCTGTAATAATTTATAATCGATACAGTCAATCAAAAGATGATCTGGGATCTGAGCAGAGAGGAAGAATAAACCAACCCCAGCAGTGAAAGAATGTCTGATTGACATGCTGTTATCACATACCATGCAGGGCTCCTTTCAGAGTAGAACGAATGAATAGGCATCAGGTCTTTCTCTCGGTCCCAGGGGCTGAAGTTCGGGTCCGGTGTGTATAACGGGACAGATAACGGACCGGTCCGGGATCAGGGAGGAGCGCTGGGTCCCGGTGCCTGCGCTGGAACAAATGACGCGCTGGCGCAGCCATGACACAAGCGCGCACGGGACTGCGTGACCACGCACAGACCGCCCCGCCCACACCTTCACGCACTGTTTTCACCATGGCAAGCCCCACCCACTTATCTCCCATTGGCTGATTTTACCTTCACTCCTGTCCAAGGATTGGCTGCAACTCCCTTTGCCTAACATTCTACAGCATTCCGTTCAAAATACACGGTACACTACATGGACCAAAGTATTGGGACACCTGACCATTCCACCACAGGGACTTTAGTGACATTGCATTCAAATACATAGACTTTAATATGGACTTGGTCCCCCCTCTGCAACTACAGCAGCTGCCACTCTTTCCACAAGATTTTAGAGTTTCTGTGGGAATTTGTGCCCGTTCATACAGCATTTATCACAACTTTAAATTTCCAGGACATTGTTTCCCCAACCCTGGTCTTAAAGCCACCCTGTCCTGCACATTGTAATGCTCTCTCTGCTTTAACACATCAACATTAACTATGTTGGGGATTGTTAATGAGCCAGTGTGTTGGAGTCAGGTGTGTTAGAATAAGGAAAACACTCAAATTCATATCAGGAATTAGAACCATCACACTTCATGAACTGATTGACCATTTTATACTGATCTTACTCTTCTACTTACCGACGAAGAAAAGAGATCACATTGAATTTTCATGTTAGAGAGAAAAAAATCAACAGCGGACCGAAGAGATAACCACATTTCAAGCTGAGGGCCCTTGTCTATCTTACCCTGCTATGGTTTCTTACATCCATCCATTATTCTTTAAAAACCAGCTGATTTTGCCATGAAAATTGAATGTCCAAGCTGGAGCCATTAGATCTGATATCAAGACACAACAGTTCACTCAGAAAGCGTAATTGCGATTTATACAGGTTTTCAAACAGATTAAGTTCTATTAGAGTTATTAGATTTGCATAACAGGATGTTCGAAGCTTGCCTGCCTTTAATGGATCACTTCATGGACTGAATGCAAAACAGCAGAAAGGGGGAAATGTCTACTGTGCACCTACTTTGCCCCATTGAAGATTCCAGTGGACATTTGCTGAATATCCAGAGTGATGGAGATTTTGAGTCACGTAGACACAAATCTGAGTACATCAAATTTTGCATACATAATAATTCACAGAATGGTATTTCATTTAGTTAATTATCAAAAAAAGGTTTCTTTCTAGTTACATTTTAGTCCCCTAAGGTCCAAACAATGTAAATGTACCCTCACAGTTACAGCATAGTCCTCAAGATCCTGTTGTCTACTGATTTTCAAACATGTTGTGTGTGTAGGAATGCTCGCAGGGTGTAGGAATGTACTTGTATAATTTGACAATAAACAGTACATCATTGCTTTATTGCAGAAGCATGCCAAAGAGTCAGCTTGAACAGATTTGAGAGGAATGATCAATAATGTAAAAAAAAATTAAATCAATGAATTGCTCAAGAGAGCATACAGTAAAACTGTACATTTACTACTGCAAAAAAAAAAATATTGGTCACTATTACAGAGCAAGTGCTTTTTGGTATTAGGTGTGAGATACACATACATTAAAATTTATCCTCTAAAACCCTTAGGACCTGTATGAATGCTCATATAGTTCCTTGCCCTCATAACAGCACATGTGAAAGTTTTAGCACCCCTGCTCAAAGGTTTGTTGATTTTTTTATCGATGCATCTCAAACATGACATGTTTCGGCAAACTTTATTGCATTTTCCTATTTATTTGCTGAATTTAATATACTGAAAAGGGGAAAAAGTGGCTTAATCCAAGTCTCCTGCCTACAATCCAAGAGTGTGTAGGCAGGAGATGCTTAAGATTATGGCTTTTAAGGGACATGCAGTCAAACAGATAAGGGAAAAGAGGAAAGAAACCACAGGGGCTCTGACTCAAACTACAAAGAGTTACTATACAATTCAGGTAGGTTCAGCCCTATTCAGGTCAGATACAGATCCTGCAGGAGTTGCATAAAGCTCAGAGCTTAGAGGGACTTCAGACACAAGCAAATGCACTCATAACGGTTGGGGAAGTATGGTGGTGGACAGATAACGAGAGCCGGGTCGACTGAGCTCAAATAAGGGAAAAGAAACAAGGGGCAGGTGAAACTAACTGAGGATACAGATCAAACCAACACAGGGAATACTGATGGGGGGAGGCAAGGCAGTTACAGGTATGCTACTGTTTAGAGCAGGGGTGTCGAACTCCAGTCCTGGAGGGCCGTGGTCCAGCACGTTTTGGTGATTTCCCTGCTCAGAAACAC
>JBBJLS010000039.1:3320956-3338076 GCA_037577275.1 Bryconaethiops microstoma | reverse complement strand
ATTTGTGAATTACTGCTTTATTTTTTTATTCACATTTTCCACCCTGTCCCAACTTTTTCTGATTTGGGGTTGTAATTCATTATAAAATTGAAGAACGAAAAATGTAAATTACAACAGAAACTAGAGGTTGCACAACTGTTAATTTTTTACTAGTTGACTAGCCTTCATGACCAAAGTAGTAAAAAAGTATATTACAGACAGATAAGAAACAATCGTTAGTTATTCACTAATAGTTGCTAGCAGCATTTCATGTGGTTTATGTACTTAGATATGAGTTTTTGTTGTATTTCACAAAGTTTCAGCATCAGGCAATCAGTATGTGTGAGATAAACTGCACACTGAAATCACCTCAGCTCTCAGAATCTCACCTCTACAGAGATTATTGTTGAAAAGTTATTGTTAAACAGATGTAAATCTAGTAGCAAGCACTCGCTGATCACCAACGAGTCTTTCAGAGAGAGAAATGGTCACTGAACTGCATAATATTCTGGGCTCAAGCTTCTTGTCACAGAAGATGAAACATCAGGGTTTACTGATTAGCCGCTATCTGCCGAGATGGAGGATGGAGCTTGCCATATTCTTTACAGAGAGCTTGTTTTTTTATCTACAGTTTGTTTCACTTTTTAATTTTTGCTACTTGTTATGCTACTGAAAGTGCAATTTGTATGTTTCTGTATTCCCATCATTATGTTTTTGTTTGTTTGTTTGTCTCAAAATACACTTTTGGGAGGAGTTGGTAGATTTGTCCTGGTGTCAGTTTGTCACAACAGAGAGTGAGGTCGATGGTAGTAGCCCAGTTGTGGCGTGAGGGAAGGGCCCAATCGCGGATACTGACGAGAGAGCTGGTAACCCACGCGGTTAGTATAAGAACGCTCCTAAAGGAGTAAGGGTTCCCACCAAAGGATCCCGCGTTCTTACACGTACACAGAATGGTATATAAGAAAGGTCTGGAACCCAGAGTACTTACGGTACCGTAGAGGAGTTGGCGACACGGGCTGAGCATGAGAACTCAATGTCTGTGTACAGACTACCGTTTACTTCCTGCTTATATACCGGAGTCGTGACATCACTTCCGGTTCTGATTGACGTCATGTGTTCTGGTGCGTGTGACACAGTTTTTGTTAATTTTGTTAACTTAGTTTTTCACCTACAGTTTATTCAACTATTTGTGTTTCTGCATTCCCATTATGATATTTTGGAGGGGATGGGGTTGATTTGTCGCAGAGGGCGTATGTCAAGAACGATTTTGTGATTTCCCCGCTCAAATACACCTGTTAACTGCCAGATTTAGTGAGTGTGCTTGACGAGTTGGATACTGGCTCTCCAGGACCGGGCAACCCTGTTTTAAGTGAAAATAAGTACATTTTAAGGCTGATCCAGCTGTTGAAGTGTCTGGTAATTATCTGACGATGAGCTGGATCAGGTGTGTAGGGGCAGGGAATAGTTGAAACTGTGCAGTTCAGTGGGTTTGGAACCACTGATCAACCTTGAACCTTGAATTCTGCTGTTAGAGGATGTCTGGTTTATGGGGGTAATGATAAACACAGATGTTAAACAAATGATAAACTATTCCACATAAACGTTCAAACACGTGTTACCTGAAGCTGGATAGATTTGTCATGTGCCCGTATCTTCACATGTTGTACTATATAATATAAATATTCACTATAAGACTCCACTACCAGGACTGGGAAAGACGGCTCTAAATGAAACAGACCTTGACCGGAAGCAACATGGACTCACTAAAATGCTAACTGACCACAACCATTTACCATTAAATATGACACGAATTCATTAAGAAATGCCCTTTTCCCACCAGATGAAAAAAATTCAAAAATACAACATGAATCACTTGGTACAGTAGTTAACATTTCACCAATCTCTCCCTTGGTTTCTTTTCAGCCCCGTGTCCATGCCGGCAAAGCAGAAAAAAACAGGCTGCAAGCTGCCCTGGTGGTTCGTTTTCGTTGCGTGGACTCTTCTTCTGGGCATAAGTGTCGTCTCAACCTTCTTCACCCTGCTCTACGGCTTTCAGTACGGGAAAGAGTCCTCCATTCAGTGGGTGATCACCCTCACGCTGTCTCTCTTCCAGAGCATTTTCATCATCCAGCCACTCAAAGTGAGCATGAAGGACATTCTTTTATTTGAAATAACGTTATCGAACTGTTGACTGTGGCGCAATTAATGGAAGTGGTTTGAAACTTCAGGTCATAGGTCTGGCCATCTTCTTTGCACTCATTCTGAGGCCAGTGGCTGTAGAGGAGAGAGAGGAAGTGGAGCTGCTGCAGCAAGGTAAACACAGGACAAGGGCAACATCTTCCACAATGATCGATCACTACAGCTCTGCATACACAAGAGAGCATGCAAGTTTAATCAAACCCCAAGCTAAGACTTATTTTGCTACGAATTATTTACAGTGTTAAATCTGGTACTGAATTCATGTGTGTGTATAAATATATATAAACACTATTCATACAGTATGAGAAACCTCTTTAGCGTATTTCAGATTAACAGATCTATGTAGTTTCAGATATGTAGTTTTGATAATTTAGCCATTAAGTTTGCATTATTCTATTTGGTGTACATGGCTTCCATTTCTCACAAACTAAAGAAACAAACTCCAGACACTGAATGTGTACTGGGTGACTGACTGCATTTGGAGTAAAGGGAAAATGTAGATCCCCCCCCCCCCCAAAAAAAACCTATCACTTTAAAAGGAGGGCTGTATGATACCATGTTGCTGTTTACGCTTCTTTGTGCAGAACAACGTGAAAAATGCAAGCTGTACTGTGGACGACAGATGTACTGATACAGGCAGAGGAAAGAACGGGACGAAGTTCAGGACCTTCCTTGAAGATGTGAAGACATGCAAAGCTAAAAATATAGGTTTTAATTTGAAGACCCTGTTTACACCTGGTCACTTTGGGTGTCTTGAGTATAAGGATCATATCTGGCTGAGGCCGAGCCTCATAACGCAGGTGTGAACACACCCAAGACACTGATCTGAGATACACTGTTATAGCAATGTGAATGCATCCATCTCTCCAATACAAATTCGACAAACAAAATCCATTCCACTACCATGATGACCCATCCTCCTGCAGTGCTATGTAATGTAATGTGGGCAGCTCTGCTCTTTCAGTTCATTTCATGGGCTTCTTGTCTGTAATTTAATTTCAGTTTTGCAACAATACACTGTGTTTTAATGCATGTGGTTCGTAACACTGATGAAGGATCTGAAAATCCTTTCTTTTGAATAGAACAGAAAATACATGCTGATTTGCATCTTCATCACATATTAATTAGATTTTAGTCTGGCGCATTTGACTACCAATTCTAATCAGGCTGAAATCTGATGAGTATACAGTCCAGATACCAGTTAAATGAAGTGACTAGGTGTAAACAGGGTCTGAGATGTAGGTGATAGTGTAGGTGGAAGTCCTATCTTCCGTATCATGACGTGCTGATTAAGTCTTCATTTTGCTGTCACAGCAAGCATCCAGTTTATTAGCTGCTTTTGCAAAGGAGTATACTGTATATCTACTATATACTTATAATATAAACCCTCATATCTCCATGATTGTAATTTATAATGTGCTTTTCTAAGTGGTTTTGGATGCTTTCTATTGGTCCATTTATCATGAAAATTGAAGTGAAAATAGAAGGTTTTGTTCCAACGGTGATGATTTACAGAACCTTTAGGACTGTACAAGATTCAGGCATTTACTGTAAGTCTAGCACAAAGTCAGAAAGGTCCACCTGACAAACTGCAGATGTGTAGATACAGATTGGTCCACACAGTACGGGTTTTACTGATCATGTCCTCTTTTCTCAGTCATCACAACTCTGTAATATTTAACATTTTCATTTACATGCTTCGTTTGAAAATTAAAGTGGAATGAAGTAGTCCGCTTTTTTGATTTGACAGAGTTAACATACGCTCCTGTGGGGTTTGATATTTATCCCACAGTTGCCATGGGGCAGGTCGGAATTCTGTTAGAAAATATAGATTATCTTGCTACCTTTAGGTGATTCCTGCCTTTGTTATTTTGCCTTAAACGGTCAGGATTCCAATGTATGTTTCTAACAATATGTTTCAAACAACCACTACAGGGAATATGTCAAGCACTATGTTACATTAAATGTTATTTGTGTTGGTATTAGTTGTCCATTTTAATTTTTCACCAAGCTATTTCCATAAAAGTTCAGTGAAAATGAAATAAAGTACTATCATTCTCAAGACATTTAACAAATTCTGTGTGATAAACATGTTGTATAAAGCAAATGAAAACAATTTTTAAAAAGTGACAAATAGACAAAGACCCTCTACAAGTTAGTTGCCATTGTCACAATATGGTATGATATGATAGATTATAATATGATAGTTATATGACTACACTGAATTGGGATCTTATATATTATATCAATAGTGGCTCGCTCTATGGCATCCTACTGATAATTTATGTTTATTAATTGTAATAGTTTATTTGAATTCTTTAAATCAAAAGCAAAAAAATGCCAGATAAAACAGCATATTTTAATACAATTGTTATAGTATACTACTATACACTGTAATACATTTTATATACTATATAAAAGTATAAAATATATAATCGTTTTGGGTGTACACTTGTGACCTGTGAATGAAATAATTTGCTACTGTCAACACTGAAGATCATCAAAAATAACACTAAAAATAATGCAGAATAGAAGAATTTTCGCTAGTGGTCTGTATATCCAGTATTGTGACCACATTGATGTTTCCCAGATTATCAATTGAAACCTAATAGTCTCTCACTGTATCTGCGGCACTAATAATACACTGCTCTTGTACTTCCTTGTCCTGCGAGAAGCTAATGAGAGCTGAAATGTTTTAAAACTGTAAATAGTCGTTTTAAGTGGGTGCGACAGTGGAAGACCTTTTCATGAAGACTCAGACAGTGGAAGCTGACGGAGGTTGACAGTGCAGCTCAACCTTCAGCGCACACATGCATGCACACAACAATTAGATAGCTGTGTCATTGCCTCTTTTGCACAAGTCCACCTCCCTGCTGTGCTGTCCTGCCATGTCCCGTTGTGTCCTGCATGTGTCATCACGCTCCGAGCAGCCTCGGTCACTCTACCGGCCCACGTGTCCTGCCTCGAGTTCAGGCTCGCAGAAGCGTGCACCTTTTGGCGTCCTGGACATAGGGGTACCTGTCCTGACCTCAGGACAGGAGAAGGGCGAGGGTCAAGTGGAGCCATCCAGGCAGACAAGTTCCTAACCAGTCAGCAGGGTGCACTGAATCTCATGGCTTAATGGGGCAGGAAGGTTCGGAAGGTTGTGAGTTTGAATCCCAAAACTGCTTGTGGCACCACTGATGTACCCTTGAGCAAGGTATTATCCCCACACACTGCTATCTGGGTGCTATGTTGCTGGCTCCCTGCTGTTTCACTCAAGTGAATGAGTCAAATACAGAGAAGAATTTCACACTGTTCCCCATGTGTGGTGACTTGTGCTGGATTTGGTAGAGTGTCGAGGACCTGAAAACCATTCAAGGCAGTGAGTCTTCAGTGGGTCTTCCATTTGGCGTCCATACAGTTTCAAACATATTGTGTTAAACATACAGTTATGTTCCCAACATGCTGGTTTAAACATATCTGTATTGAGCGGCACAGAAATGTTTATATAGTTGTGTGAAAAAGAAAGCACACCCTCTTTCAATGATTTTAGATATCAGGAGATAATAAAAAAAAATAACCTGGTCCTTAGCAGGTCCTGAAATTAGGTAAATACAGCCACCGATGAACAACGACAAATAACATATTACACAGTGTAGCTATTTATTTAACAAAAACTAGGCAAAAATGGAGAAGCAGTGTATGAAAAATTAAGTACACCATTACTGCTTCCATAGGAATGAAGAGAGCCAGTTCCAAAAAGCCAACATTCTACAGTGAGTAAGATTATTCACAAGTGGAAAACATTCAAGACAGTTGACAATCTTCCCAGCAGATTCACCCCAAGGACAAACCGTGCAGTGCTCAAAGAAATGACAAAAAACCCAAGAGCTACATCTCACCCTCTACAGGCCTCAGCATGATAAATGTTAATGTTCATAACAGTACAATCAGAAAGAGACAACAAGTATAGCTTGTTTGGAAGGGCTGCCAGAAGAAAACCTCTTCTCTCTAAAAAATGACTTGGCAGCGCAGCTTAGTTTTGCCAAGTTGCATGTGAACAAACCACAGGACCTCTGGAACAAAGTCCTTTGGACAGATGAAACGAAAGTGGAGATGTCCGACCATAATGCACAGTGTCACGTTTGTGAAAACCAAATACAGCACATACGCCTCATACCAACTGTCAAGCACTGTGGCGGAGGTGTAATGATAAGGTCTTGTTTTGCAGCTCACAGAACCTGGGCACTTTGAAGACCATTAATTCTATATACTTAAGTATTCTAGAGTCAAATTTGAAGCCATCTATCCAACAGCTAGTTTGGCCAAAACTCGGTCATGCAACAGCATGGTCCTGTAGATAATATCCAGGTTAAACACTGGAAGCTGATACCCCACAGCCCCCCTAATGACTACAATGAGCCACATTTCTGTTCTTGCACTCGTATGTGTTGTATACATTTGACTTTATTGATATTTACATTGAAAATGTAGTTCTATATTTGTTCACAAAAAGTAATAAAAGTTCCATTGCCTCTGTTAATTTTATTGAATAGGTTATGATTTCTGACACAATTTTTGCTTTTATAAGTCATATAAAACTAAGTTATTATTTGACCCCCCTCCTACAAAAAAGTGGATGGATTGTTAGATATTTTTTGCCCCCCCAGGTAAGACAGATGCCCACCCACACATGATGTTCTGGTCACACCTCTGCTGCCAATGCTTTTAATGTTACGGCTGACCAGTTTCTTAACTCTTAATTTTAAAATATTATATTGTTTCCCGAGAACACACTCCCCAGAAAATTAGAAAATTAGCAGATTTTGACAATTTGGGGAATTTAACATTGGCCTGAACAACATGTATAGTACTCTTTACATTTTAAAATATTTTCCAACATGTTAAACACATGTAATATGACTGGGGTGTCCAATCTATTTCAATATAGAACACAGATATACTGCAACTTTCAATAGCTTTAAAACTTGGGGGGAATTGTTTAGAATATGGCCATGCCCTAGCTATTTAAAGCCTATATTGCATTCACAGTGTGAGGGTGTGATATTTGACATTGGATTTGTTACAGAATAAAATTAGATTAATTCCTCCCTGTCTGACATCCAGCTTTTCCAGATCAGTGACATCTCTGTACTGGATCTGCATTTCTAAATGAAAAGAGAACAGTTATAGTATATGACAAGCTTATTTATCTGGGTTACACTGCAAAAAGGTTAAACCTTCAAAGCTTTATGGATTTGAACTAAGCAGCAGAACGGATTAGGGCCCCATCTAGTGGTTATTGTAATGACCATGTAGTTCAGTTACACATTAAACATGTTTTCACCAAACCAACTACATGCACTTAGTTTCAAAGGCTCATCTTACTGAAACACATTAGGATAAATTAATAGAATATAGTGTTAATGAAAAAAGTACATTCAAACACATAATTCAAAGTAGTCCTTTAATAAAATCATTATTTAGGAGTAGCGTGAGAAACGTTATGAGCAAATATATTTTATTATATGACCATCTGATACGCTTCCAGTACATGCTAATATTAGAACCAAGCATTCCTAAATCCCCCATATTGCTCCCTTAGCTGATGTCAGAGGAAGCGTTACTGTGGAGTAGTGTTACAGGCCTCATTTTCAGATCAGAAACAAAAGGCTCAAAAAATTGGTAACACCGCCAAAAGCAGAGGGAATACATAAATAAAACAGTATCAACTAATCCTCTGTATGTGAAAACAGTGCTAACGCAATCCAGAAACAATACAGATTCATATAAACAAAAAGAAAAATTATCAAATTAAAACCCCTTACCAAAGAAAGACTGATATTATACAGTTAACGATTTGAATGTCATTCACTGCACCGGATGACAGGATGGTCACACGTCCCAGAGTGAGGAGTGAAATGGCAAGGCCACAGATGATGAGATAACAAGGGTATATCCAGATAGACGAGAGGAGTCAGATGATATCCAACTCTTAGGCCATTTTTACATACCACAACTGTACAGCATTCTTTACCATAATGTACTCTCTAAACCAAAAGTGAAACTCCCAGTGATGTTATCTCACACACAATTAATTAGTTCAATTTAAGAGGCAGCAAAAGCTACAACTGTGGCATTTGGAGACTAACAAATAACTAAAACAAGTATTCACGTCTCGCAAAACTGCTGCCAAAGACTCCGCTGTAGTTAAAACAAAGCTATGTCATCTCACTGACATTGTGCAAGTCACTGACACATGACACTAGATAAGCCCCGTTCAGTAATGACGTAGTGCAGGGTGTATACAGGTCATTTGGAACGGCCCTACCACTAAGCTGGGTGCCACCAACCACAACAGGTTAAACCAGCCTGTCCTATAAAATACCTGAAAGACACCTCCGAAACAAACCAACGCAAGAAAGCTCCATGTTATTGGTTTATATTTTTGCCTATATCAAATGTCATTCTGTAAATGTGCTGTGAAAAATATTGCCCAACGAGGACACTGCTACCTATTTGAGAGTGACAAAGCTAAAAAGGATCAAACGAAGATGTCATACCACCTGGGAGTGGCAATGCATTGGCTGTACTACACTACTAACGACCAACTTAGTTTTCAGAAAGGCCTTATATGCAAAGTGCTTTAAAAAGAGTTTCTCCACTTGCTTTATCCAAATAGTTGTTAGAAGTGAAAAGTCTGGATGATGGTGTACAAATTTCTGCCAGTACATAGTCCACAAATGTTCAAACTCCTTCATTCCAAGTAATGATTAAAATGCTAAACCTCCACCAGAAGTACACCAGAAGGACACCACTGTGTTTTTGAATGAGGTAAGGTTACACTGATGTGTGTTATGAGGGAAAAATCATTGCTGCAGATGAAGATTTGGGTAGATATCTGACCAGGGCTCTTTCCATCTCCTGAAGGGTTCCGTCAACAGGATATGCAGTGGGTACAGCAGGAATCTGGGGGATTAGGTCTTCTTCTTCAGCTCCTCAAAGCGTCGTGACAGGTCGTCAAAGTCAATGTCGTCTGAAGCGGTGGTGTTGCCACCAAGGGAGGAGGCAGGGAGTGTGTCAGGAACCGAGGGGAGCTCAGGGAGTGTGTTGTTGTCGTAAATCTGAGAAGATGGACCAGGGCCTGCGGAGTGAAAGACAACAGGTTGGGAAAAAATAAAACCAAGACAGAATTATCCTATGATGATTAATGATGGTGTATAATATACATATCAAGTTGACATACCTGGGACAACCTGGGAAGGATCAGATGGTTTAACAGCCAACTCATCGATCTTGAAGAAAAATGTTCAAATGTGTTAGACTGAAAAAATGTATTGATTACATCATTTTATGCAGTGTTTCACTGAATTGATGTTGCTGTTAGTATTTTAGTACAATGAAAAACACTTCAAAAGTTAATCATTCCAGAGCAGAGCCTTGCATGGGCAGGAATACCAGAAAACGTTCTTGGACAAGGGAAGATTCTCAGATATATGGAGCCAGTCACTAGCATGCACCTAGAGGCTGGCTACATACATGCTTACTGGGAAAAGCCTTGTAAAATTAGTTAAAGTGACCATTAGCTCACTAGGGTGAACCGTTTTTAAATTATCTAGTGATAATATTATTTCCACAGTGCTAATCCCAAGTATATTGACCATTTTAGCCCTTCAAACAGATGCCACATTTCTAGGTGTTAGTCAAAAGTTAGACTTTATTCCATCTGCTCCCCAGATGAAGAAATAAAGAATAAATAAAGCTGTTAAGCATTGACATAGACCAAAGCAGCAGGGTGAACTATAATAAACTCCTCTTCCCTGAAAGGCGTACAGGTCGTCCTGGTCTGTCTGGAAGGATGGGAAGGGGCAGGGGCACTAGCACTTACAGACTCATAGGTGGGGGGGCAGCTAGGAAGCTGCGGCGGCTGCCCTCCTCTCACCGGAGGCTGGAAGTTGCTAAAGCCATCATAGGTGCCAACTGGACCATTAAAGGGCTCCTAAAGACAGAAAGAACAGTTAAGTGATAATTCACGCTACATGATGTCAACATTTACATTATAATGATTATGTTATCTGGCTCATATTAGAAATTCCTATGTAAATTAGTTTCATTTATATCTACGAGAAATGTAGACCTACACTAAATTCAGGTTTACACACTATAGTTAATCTGTGAGTGTGAATGTCTTACAGCTCCTTTTGATGAAGGGTAGTTGAAAGCTGTAGGCATGGGCATGGGCATAGGCATAGGCATGGGCATGGCCATGGGCATAGCAGCAGCAGGAGCAGTGAAACCTCCACCGCCTCCACCTCCACCACCTGGCTTCTTGAAGTCACTGTCCACATCTATAAGATCAGCCTCCTCCCCTTGGCACACTTCTGGCTGTAGCATTAGAGGGCAGAAAATAAGACTAAGTATCTGGACATCTAATCTGAAGAGAAACATAATTAAAAATGTATGAGTCTTACCCGGACCATCGCATCAGGTTCATATGGAACATTGTAGTTTTTTGCAATCTCAATGAGGTAACGCTCCACCAGGATTTTAGGTGGGGCCTCTACACTCAGTTTGTGCATGAGCTGGGGGAAAAACAGTTTAAACAGATTAAAACTGAATATATAAAGGGTTCAATTATATTAAACTGAAGTGTAAACAATACAGTTCAACATACTCTGTCATTAACTGTTCCAATTTGGTTTGTTCTACAAAGCTTGCCATACTCCTTGCTGTATTTGGCACATAGCTGGTCTGAAACCTACGCAAGAAAGGACAGATCAGGAACTGATCAAAACGTAGAAAACAAAGTGAAAAAACAAAGTGAAAAAACAACAGAGAACACATATTTGTTTGGGTCATAGTATAAAACATCTTCTGGCTCTGCTATCCCGACACACAAGGCAAACCCAGTCCAGACTTTTTTCTTTTGTTGTTCCCCGCTGGTTGAATGAGCTACCTAAGCCGACAAGAGCAGCAGTACCCTTCTCTAGCTTCAAAAACCCTACTGAAAACACATCTGTTCAGAGAGCACCTTCCCTCCTAACGCACCTAAAGCATCTTCTTGCACTACTCCTGAATAAAGATTTTAGCACTTAGTACGCTCCTCTGCTTCTCCCGCTGTCCCTTGAATGTTTCCTCATACTGTACGTCCCTTTGGATAAAAGCATCTACCAAATAAGAACAATGTAACATAATGCAAAACATGATCTAGATATTCACAATTTTGAGCTCTGAGACTTCTGACTGCAGTCGTGGAGCAGCCCAGATGAGAGTGGACACTGCCTCCTGAAGACCAGGGTCAAGCTCTCTGAGGAAGAAGAAAAACAAAGACAAATGTCATGCATGTCATGAATAATGGGAACACTGTTAGCCAACTGCTTGTCTAAGAAACTCACTTCATTGACTGGATCAGGCCAAAACGTGCCAGCAGCAGATCACAGTACAACTCAAGAATCTCCATTGCCTCCACCAGATAATCTTCTCTGATGATGTGCTCCACTCTGATCCGTGCTCGCTCATCTTTCCCTGCTGACAAGTAGTCTGCGATCTCTTTCCGTGCCTTTTGGGCTAATTCAGCTACAGATAAGGAAAAGGGAAAAATCAGAGTTAACATCTGTAGTCTTGTAACACACATTTATACATGTTTGAGAGAAATCACTCACTTTTCTTCTTCTCAAGGAGTTTGAGGCGATTGATGACAAGTCTGAGATTGACACGTAGTCTCTCTGCTTTAAATCCACCACCCAGCATGATGGACAGACTACTGTGGACAAGAAAAACACCCAAATTGAGGAATGAGGAGAAGATACCTTGTGAACCTGGTCATGATCTACAACAGCCTAAAAGCTGTTTCAGGAAATCACAGCTATAAGAAGTAGATTGAACATCACAGAGCTAGCTTTTACCACTAATGTCATCTAAGCAGGAGTGTCAGTAGGTTTGTGAAGATTAATTCGAATAGTATTAAACCAAAAGAAAGTCAAACAACAACAGCACACAATGCCATAGAGCTAATATGTTAGCTGGGTAGCAGGCTAGCTATGTAAAGCTATCTAAACAGGTAGCAGCTCTCCTAGTCAGTTGATTATGACAAAATGCTTAACAGTTGTATAGAGATAAAAAACTGTCGAGATAATCCGAGTAAAAGTTGATGTAAACAAAGTAAACGTTAGGTTAGGCAGCACAACCAGGAAGCAGTGCTGCTAACCGGCTAGCTAGGAGGCTAACGCCAAATACAGAAAGTAAACAAAGAGCACACACAAGTCTGGCGTCTGTCTGTATGGGTAATGAGTGATACAGAAACGTAGAGAATATGTTATACTCACATTTCGACACTGTGTCTAGAAACAAGAGCTCTGCTGAAGTCGTGGGAAGCCTTTCCCAGTCTGTGTTCAGTTCCGGACCGACAGCAGCTCCAGCCGTGACGAGCTCCGTCACATGAGCTTCATGGAAACAGTTACTCAGCTGGGAAACTCCCTGAAATCGGCCGGATCCGAAGATATAATCCACATTTTTACTCCAACCCGACACTAACACAGCCGTTCCTACCGGCACCGCTGTTCTTGTGTTTATGGTTGTATAAAAGACGTGGAGTGGCGGTTCGGATTCTGACTGTCTGGTCTGACTGTCGTTTAAGGACTTGTTGTTTCTGTTCTATAGGCTCCCATTACATATTACAGTCAACTTAGGCTAATAAAAGTTAGAATTATTATATAGTCAAGGATAAAATGGTCTGGATACCCCTCCACACACACTAAAAGTATTTTAGAGTAGTAGTCTTATATGTCTATTCATTATAGTTGGAGTGTTTTGAGTTAGACTTGTGTGGCTTGAATCATGACACAAACCAAGTAATTCAAAAACAGAAAAAGTTATAAAATGACTGAAACAAAAGAAAATGCAGTACATGTGTGTAAGGTGTTCTTGAGTGCCTTGAAAGGCACCTTTAAATAAAAAGTATTTATTCTTCTTCTTCTTCTTCTTCTTCTAATTATTATTATTGTTGTTGTTGTTGTTGTTGTTTTTGTTTTATTATTATTATTATTATTATCATGAATACTACTAATAATAATAAGAAGAGAAATAAGAAATTATTTTGTCATTCATTTAATCATTTGTAAACATTCAGGGGATATTTATTTATTTCAAGTTTACTTTTGCAATGGACTGCCCCAGTATCTGAACCCCTGATCATGGTAACACAAGTCCTACAGTTTAGTTCTCATGGATATAACTGTGTTGATGTAATATGTTCAGAGGTGAGCAGTGACGTGTAGCTACTAATCCCTTTTTAGTATTAAGTTTATAGTGGTGACAGTATCTGCCAAACCTCTGAGCTCTGTGTTTATCATTTTATTGTAGACCAACTGTAGCCTACATTGAAAAGAGATAAACAGGGCCCTGAACAGTCTTCAGATCCAATTCTGACAGCACAAGGGTGAGAAAAGGCTATTTCTGCAAGAAATGTCCTGTTTATATGTGGAAAATGTAAACAATCCTGGCATAGAATAGTTTTATTGGTCCATCTCACAGGATTACATGTTACCCAGAACCATTATAGGCTTGACCTGTAATTAACATCTGTTTGACAGAGCAAAGTAACACTTAATATTATTACTGATAATAATTGTAACTACAGGAAGACAAAATAAATAAATGTAACACTTCCCCAATCTCTCTTTCTTCCTCCCTGTGGCTAAATTTGTGTCGCTCAGTCAGTGGAATTTCCCCTCCTGTGCTTTCACTGCCTAATCAAATGCTGTGCAATCATGTATAACAATTCCAGCAGGAATCTAATCTGAGATCAGTTCTCTCTGGGCAGTTGGCCGAATGCCAGCACAGGTGGTTGAGAGTGATTTAGGAATATGGCTGTTTATTGAAATTCAGTTTTGTGGACCGTTGACTGAAAAACAGCAGAAACCTCTGTGTGTCGACAAATTTCAGTGTGATCCAAACTTCAATTGAAAAATACATTTTCAGCCTTATCATCAGTGAGACAAAAGCCACATTAGCTGTCTAAATTACATTCCATAAGATTATATATGTATATATATATATATAGAATGCTGTTGAACACTGTAAATATATATATATATATATATCTCCAGTGTTCAACAGCTTTCTGGATTTGATCTTATTGGCTAGTTGAATTCTATTCTTCTGTTCTAACTGGCTGGTTGGATTCCCCATTTGTAATCTAAATAGCTCATTGACTTTCCCTCATGTGCTCTGATTGGCCAGATTAATTTTCCCTCCTGTAATCCAACTGGCTGGTTGAATCCCGATTATTTTCTCTGCTCTCTGATTGGCTAGTTAAATTTCCCTCCTGTAATCTGATTGGCTAGGTGACTTTTCCCTGATATAATGTCATAGGCTTGCTGCCAGATACTTCGAATGAAAAACTACAGAGCCATAAGGCCTACTGCTGTAGCCAGTATGGTGAGGGTCCATTTACAGCAATGGTTGTAGATGAACCCTTAGAACCCAAAGTATATTCATAAAAATCTGATTTCAACAAATAAAAACAGTGTAAAACAGTCTAGAATCAGTATTTTTTCTTCTACACACTTGCTGCTCTTTCGCTTGGCACGCTGCCGCTCAGCCGCTCTCTGGACCCCCTCTTTTCAAAGATATTGTGGTTTTTTTCCTTTTGTTTCCAAGACCTAAAATAAACAAAGTTTCAACATTTTTGTTCTTTGTGGGCATTTGCATGTGACGCCATTTTTAAGACCCTAGTAGCGATTATTATTATTATTATTATTATTATTATTATTACATGTTTTTTAAAATTACAATAACTTTGTATCTATGTGACAGAGGAACACCAAACAAAGCTCAGCATGACATCTGTTACCTCAAGCATCCACACAAACCAGGTGAACTTCCATATAAGCACTCATTTTGTCGTATAACGACAATTTGCCATTGTTGCGTTGCCATGACACTCTTATTCTAAGGGCTAAAACTATATGTAACTCCCAACAACACTTAAACTCGGCTACAGAACAGACCGCTGTAGGCAGTCTAAACACAAGTGTCTGATTAAAGGGTTAATTAAAACATGACGGCTGTATTAAATGTCTCAAATTAAGCAATGTTAAAAGAGCAAAATCTCAGTTTCCATGTTCTGTGCTGTTTTATTTTTCCTGATTTATATACCACACAGTGCTGTGCTCCTGTAGGACTGAGAACTGACACCTACTGATTTAATTAGGCTACTTAGGCAATAAATCACTTAAATCTCAAAGCTCAAGGTAATTTGTGTAAAATTGCACGCATTTAGGATTAGACTACCCATGTTTAGGGGACCCGTTTATTGATATGTGATAAAAGACTGCGGGGCAAATACACTTTTTATGCTGTGTAAACTTGGCTTCCAGCTGTGAACATTTTAATCGATCTCAGGTTGAAATGTGGAACCAAGGATTTGTGCAGCAGAAACTTGGAAATCAATAGATCTTTCAAAAAGTCAAGATGCAAACTCGTTTGTGGTGGTTTGATGGGAAACATTTTGTTCTGGAGAAACTGACAGTGTCAAAACAGTTCAGTCGTGATGGAACTAGACATCATTTACTGCCCCTAAAAGCAGCCTCATAGAAAGCTTTTACATGAAATAGTTATGAACACATTAACTGGTGCCATTTCACATCAGACTTTGAATGACTTTGCTTAAATCACGGCTGGACGCCACAGTAAGTGTATGAAATCAGTGGATTTCCTCTTTAATGACCATTTTTTGTGGAGGTATTCATACTAATAACAGTAAATCAGGGATTTAGGGATCGGTTTGTTGTTGGATTGTGCTGAAATGTCTAAAGAACGGTCCACCAGTGAGGAGACATGGACAGCTGGTATCCCACTTGGTGGACACTTTGCTCCAGACAGCATCATCCACAACAGGCATTATCTACACTAACGCATGCTCAGTGTTCAGTGCTTTTACTTCAGTATAATATTGGTGTTTTATTTAAATGGAGAGCAATGAAGAGCAGAGATAGAATACAGATCTGTACAATAATAAAAAGTGTATTAGCATAAAGTATCAGGAGAAAGATGCTACCTCTGATTTTTGCTGATGGAGTGCAGTTCACCCTCCCTGTCTGTTTTAATGATGGGCCTCCCTGTCTAAGTGCATTTCCATAAAAGTCACATTTGTATGTCTAAAAAGATAAATCAATGTGAAATAAATGCATTAGTATAGACACAGGTGTAAATAAATAAATCCATCTCCATGTAGGTCAACTTAAGGTGAATTTCACCAATTAAAAAATTCTGCATAATTAAATGATTGATGTCATTCAGAGTTAGAACACTTATGATGAGTGGAACCAGTGTTTAAAGAGTCCCTTATAGAAAGTTTTTATATGAAATTGTCTAATGCCTGAGACATGGTGTTACAATAGCTTGAAGAAGATTTTGACTTTTTTTGTAAAGATTTTTTAAATATATCCATGGTGGTGGGGGCACATGTTACAAAGAAAATTATTTATTATTTCAGATTTACACCATTTACCATTATCAGCATTACATATTGAACCCCAGTAGACATATGTCTCCTACTCTGAACTCACAAAAACTCTCTGAATGACTGTGTTTCTCAATCACTGAAACATGGGGAAATTTTTTAAAACTGAGGGAATTCCCCTTTAAATAAGAACCTATGCAGTAAAGTATGCAAGTATACTGTATTAAATACGATATTTTCATAAAACAGAGATAAGGAATTAGTAGCTACATCTCAAAACATTATTCGTTTCATTTAAAGGCGTAAATCAACATTGCAACTGTCAAAAGTTTATATAATGGACAAAAGTATTGGGCCGCCTGATTATTACACCAACAGGGACTGTAATGACATTGCATTCCAACCCACAGACTTTAAAATGGAGTTGGTCCCCCTTTGCAGCTCTAACAGCTTCCACTCTTCTTGGAAGGCTTTCCACAAGATTTTGGAGTTTCTG
>JBBJLS010000039.1:3271383-3320856 GCA_037577275.1 Bryconaethiops microstoma | reverse complement strand
CTGGATAAACTGGATCACTTGAGAGCTTGTGAAATTTTTTCAGCAGCTAAAGAGATTCCTGACCGCAGTTTTACCTCACGAACGAATGACCTTCGGGTGACGATAAATACGATAAAGACAGTATTTCCTTACGCAAGCTTTTCTAGAGTCTGTTATCTGCAGGGTATTCTGTTACTCTGGGGGGTTAATTACCACTCTCTCACCCTCTCTCTGTATTACACACACACACACACACACACACACACACACACACACACAGAGTAGCAGAACGCAGTGTGACTGTTGCTGAAGGAATGTCATTTACTCTTTTTATTTAATTAAGTCACAACACTGGAGGAGGAGGAAAAGAAGGAGAAAAAAGAGAAAGAGAGACAAAGAGAGAGAGAGACAGACAGAGAGAGAGAAAGTAAGAAATAAAGTAAAAGAAAGAAAGAACGAAAGCTAAAGAGTGAAAGAAAGAGAAAACAAGAAAGTAACAGGTGAGAATGAAAAAAAGAAACAGAGGGGAGAGAAAATGAAAGGAAAAAAAGGACAGGAAAAGAGAATGACATGAGAGGGAGAATGGCAGGGACAATAGAGAGAGAGAGAAAGAGTGAGTGAGTGAGAGAGAGAGAGAGACAGAGAGGGAGAGAGAGAGACAGAGAGATAAAAACACAGAAAGAGAGAGAGAGACCAAAATAGACAGAGAGAGAGAGAAAGAGAGAATGTTCTAAAACATTCTGAACTGCAGCCAACCTCAGTAGGGTGCACTCATGAAGGGTATACCTTTATCAAGGTCTGCCAAAAAGACCACACACACACACACAGCGCCAAATATCCGCCACATTGAGAACAGTTGGAATCACTCATCTGGGCCAGAGCTTCAAGTGCTGCATTTAAACCTCCAAACCAGGTGAAGTTGGTGAATGTGCTGCAGGATTGAGCCTGAACTGCAAAGTTCCTCAGTTCAGGAGTTCCTCTCATCCCACCAACAACCTGCTCATTTCAGGAGTTTCTCTAATCCCACAACAACCTCCTTATTTCAGGAGTTCCTCTTATCCCACCAACAACCTTCTCAGTTCAGGAGTTCCTCTAATCCCACCAACAACCTCCTCAGTTCAGGAATTCCTCTAATCCCACCAACAACCTCTTCATTTCAGGAGTTCCTCTAATCCCACCAACAACCTCCTCATTTTAGGAATTCCTCTATTCCCCCACAACAACCTCCTCTTTTCAGGAGTTCCTCTAATCCCACCAACAACCTCCTCAGTTCAGGAGATCCTCTAATCCCACCAACAACCTCCTCATTTCAGAAGTTCCTCTAATCCCCCAAAAACCTCCTCTTTTCAGGAGTTCCTCTTAACCCTTTCAACAACCTCCTCTTTTCAGGAGTTCCTCTAATCCCACAACAACCTCCTCAGTACAGGAGTTCCTCTAATCCCACCAACAACCTCCTCATTTAAGAAGTTCCTCTAATCCCACAACAACCTCTTCATTTTAGGAGTTCCTCAAATCCCACCAACAACCTCCTCGGTTCAGGAGTTCCTCTAATCCCACCAACAACCTCCTCGGTTCAGGAGTTCCTCTAATCCAACCAACAACCTCATTTTAGCAGTTCCTCTAATACCACCAACAACCTCCTCAGTTCAGGAGTTCCCCCAACGCTCAAGCAACCTTCTCAGTTTCCTTTCTGGTCTCCTGGTTATTTTCTCTGGAGACTTTGGATAAAGCAATTTTTTGCAAAACCTCCCCAAACTCCATGGCAATTCCCATCCCGAGTGCCTTCACTATTACAGTCCATTACACACTGGTTTCCTGCTCCTTGGTTTTTTTCACTTGATCTAGAGCATGTCCCATGTTTTACTTGCACTACTGCTAGCACTGCAGACCCAGAGCCAGTGCAGCATTATGGGACATTGAAACACATGGGTAAACACTCATCAATTCTGGCTTTGCTGACAGCTGGCCCACCTTGTTGCGGACCCCTGTGTCTCTAATTAGCTTAACGCACTACAGCTCGGCCCCAGTGGTTCACCTTCAACATATTTGCAGCACCATTTTTTCCACATATGATAACAGTTCCATGCACTGAACCTCAAATTCTTGATGTAGCTCCAGTTTGCTATTGTAATTGATGGACAGTTGCATCAAAGCCCTGCCTCACATCGTTTCAGTGGTGAACTGTAATTATTTTTTAAATACATTTTTAAACATATTTGACATTAACATTATTGTTAGCTTAGCCAACATATGCTAATGTTAACATTAATGTTAGCTTAGGCAACATGTGCTTGTTAGCACTGGCTTTCAGAAGATGCCGTTTAATGAGATGTCAATCGCGGGTCAGATAGCTCAGGAATTGGCCTCATCATCAGAAAATTAGTACCAGATGAAGCCACAGCCTTCCTTTTTTTTATTTTTATTTTTTTTATAACCTGTCGTTTCCAGCAACTTAGCAAGCAGAATGTGAAGCTGGGTGCAATGATTTCCAGACACCTTTACTTTGCCAAGGGGGGCATGACAGTATAAACCCCTCTTGTTATCTGAACTTTTAATTTATTTATTCAAAATAAAGAAAATTTCAAATTGAGCCAAATCAGACAGGGGTAGAGAAAATACAGATAGAAAGAAGTTTGAGGTGAACAGGTTGAAGATCCAAATGAAAACTGCTGACACTGTGCAATCGCTCCGAAGGCTGCATCTGAAAAGAAAACAACAAAAACAAAAGACGAGACCCAGCCACACAAACACAGAACAAGATACAAAGCAACGGCAACACTGTAGCAGCACAGAAACAACATACATTCCTACTGTCAGAGTATTAACAGCTTACAGAAACCTGTGGTTCTGGGTGTGTCTGTATGAATGTGTGCATGTGCGTGTGCCCCTAATTGTCTTATGTATGCCTATGTATATCCGTGGGTGTGTGTGTGTGTGTGTGGAAGTGTATGATTATGTATGTGTGTGTGCGTGTGTATATAAGTATGTGCATATACGCATATAAGGGTGTGTCTGTGTCTATATGCATGCATATGTGCACGCATGAGTGAGTGAGTGAGTGAGTGAGTGAGTGAGTGAGTGCACTTGTAGTGTCCGAGTTTGTCATGGAATGTATGCGATGAGGGTGAGGGGCCCGACCACGCCGTCCCGGTGCTCAAGTGAGACCGAGCAGCTCCGGAGGCTGCAGGGCCCGGTAGCCCCATCGGGGGCAGGGGGGCCTGGCCGCACATCCCAGGAGGGCCAAGTGCCAGCCCCAAGAGGCGGAGAGGGGGGCCTCAGACATGGGCTCCCAAGACTACGGGTCGGTAGCCCCGGCAGCCCGTGGTGACAGTGCACTCAACCCCACCAGGAGCCGGCCCCGCAAGCACAGACTGGGCAAAGGATCCGCGCCCCGCGAGCCCGGAAACTGCCCGCCCATCAGACGGGCATCCAGCAGGTCCCATGGGAAAGACCACCCCCCACCAGGCAGAGTCCCCCCAAGGGGGCAGGTCAACAGGCGCCAGCCGTGGACCCAGGAGCTAGTGGACACCACCCCCACAAACTAAATCCGCCCCCCCAAGACTAAATACCCTCCCACACCACACCCACCCCACCCGACCCAACCCAACCTCCCCTAAAACTAAATCCAACCCCACCCACCCACCCGACACCACCCCACCCCACCCCACCCGACCTCCCCCGACCCCACCCGACCTCCCCAAAAACTAAATCCAATTTGCATAGGTGCCTTTAAACAATTTGCATGGGTGCCTAAGAATTTTGCAGCGTACTGTATGTGTATATAAAATATAAATTGTGTAATATTTTGTTCAAACTATCACTTTAAAACAATATTTTTTGTTGGTAAAGTGAATAACCTACACAATAACTAACACAATTTCTTGACTTGCTTATTACACAATTTAATGTTAGAAAAACTAAATTAGAACAATGAATGAAGTGTTGCTGCCTTTAAACCAGGTGTCTAGAAAAGAAAGCACAGTATAGGGGGTTGAGAGGGATTATGATGAGTAAAGTCCATTGCAATTTAGAAAGCAATAAATTACAGTGTAAGACAAGCAGCCTCTGGTTATAAAGTGGGTTTTTACTGAGAAGATAGACTTCCTCCTGTAAGAAGTTGTTCATGGTTAACGAAACCTCAAGATAAGCAGTGATACACTCATCAGGAAACAGACAGCTCAGTTGTTTCCTGGTGGTTTCTCTCATCTCACCTACTTAACCAAATTCAGTATTTACAGTCTACAGGAGGTCATGAGAGTTTCATGTGAACAAAAACTTCTGGCCTGAGATTTCCAAATGTTTCTTAATTTCTTTCAGTACTAAACTAGTTTTATCATTTTACAGTCAGTGTTATAATGTTAGGTCTGCAACATTGATGTTTAGTGTTTTTTCACAGTACATGAACCGTGCAAAAGCAGGGCCTTCGTGGACTGGAGCTGTTTCAGTACAGTACCGTATAGCTGTAAGTTCGAACATCATCAGTCAAATTGCATGTTTTGGTGATTTTCTATCTGAAAATAAGAGGACACGTTCTTTACAGGAAAACTTAAGAGACTCAGAGATACATTTCCACAGAAAATGCAAAGTGTGATTGCGCACCACCACGCCACTGCTCAGACACTGTGCGTACCCAAACTTTTGACCCAAAGGTAAGTGTACCCAAACCTTTGACTTTTTAGGTATTTTCCTGCAAATTAAAGTTCATACTTTATGAGTTGTCAAGTGGATATCATCTGCAGTTTAACAGCATTTTAAACCAGTTGATTCCTATCTTCTACGTAGACCCATTAGTCATTTTTATCAGAAACACCTTCCATATAGGTTCACTTTGTAGGTTTGCAATAATGGACTGTTGCCTATCTATAGTTGGACAGTCCCCCCACACCACAGTGACATGGTTGTGGCATGGTAGCATGAGTGGTGCTTCTATCTACCCCCCTGTCATGCACCTGATATGTTATTGTCCCAGTTTGCACTGCCCCTTATGATCTATTTAATTATGCAAACGAGACTAAGCTGTTCTGTGACAGGTCAGTCCCTCAGTAATTGACAGTGTACATCATTCATCTCAAACACCACCCCACCCCTCCCCTCCATACTCCTCCCCAACCCCTTTTTGAGCCCCTTGCTGTACCCTGGCCCTCTCTCTCACTCCTCGTTCTGTCAGTCCAGCTCCAAAAGCTCTTCCTGAGGTAAGGCATTTGTCCATCCTGTACCATTTGTGAATGTAGGGCTCTTTTAATGCTAATATTGAACACTGTTCCTGAAATAACGATGCAGATTTTGCTCTTCAGTACTCTTGCTTTCCTTGAGCAGGTGCTCTGGTATTTGCTTATAAAGCTGACTAAGTGTTAAATATCAGTCTGCATGTTGCATGAAAACCACAAGGATTTTTGTACATATACTTGTGTGCAAATTATATTAAGTGTTGTTTCTAAACTGAAATGAATTTTGTTGCCATTTTAATGCATGTCTCTGGTTTAGCATTATAACTATTCCTTTTGAAAAACAGTCCACCGAGGCTAGTCTTAATCAAACCTCAGGAGTGATCTGATACTGTAAAGCCATGTCTAATTTGATGTTTTTTGATCTGAACTTAAATTAATCATCTCTTTGTCTTCAGTGTTTGCGGCAAGAAAGACTGAAGCATCATGGCTTCTGTAAGTTTGGTGTACATATTCCAATTTTGACCACAATAATATATAATGATATTGTTGTTAAACCTGTTTGTCGCGGTAGTTCTCAAACCTGGGCATGGAATATCCATTGGTGCTTTCCAAAATATCCAGAACAGATGTACAGTACTGCACAAAAGTCTTGAACCATCCCTCGTTTTTTTTCATTTTTTGCTTACAAAGATCCAGACTTTCTTGTATTTGTAATGTAGTCTTAAGGAACAGTTCTCCAGGCTTCCTGAAGGACTTTCTAAGACTCTCATTTTCAGTCCAGCCCCTGAACCTGACCAGTTTCAGAGGAATGTTTTTGTTTGTTAAGTTACACAGTGACCTACTTATGAATCATTAAAGCAGATGATTGCAGATGATCAGGCAGTGATCAGGATACTGGTGGTGCTGAATGCTGAGTGGTTGGAACTCCTTTATTTAGGCTCTTTGTCTCTTTAGGCACTTTGCAGCCTGTCACAGTAAAACATTTGTTTACATTTCCTTCATTTAATCTACTCAGTATACCAAAGATAAGACAGTTTGACAGGCAGAAAATAGTATTTTTGAACCAACAAGGTGATTCAAGGCAAAATATAAAGAAATGAGGGGTGGCTCAAGACTGTACACTAAAACTAGGTTAGGGAACCCCTATGGGATAAACTAACCTCCAACTCTGGCTTTTACTTGGTTGTTTTTATGAGTCTTGTGAGAGGGATTATGGTCCAGGATTAGTGACCTGCATGACTGAGCAGAGTGGGAGTAGAATTGGGGGTTTTGGTGGGTCCCCAAATTACAGACCATAGGATTGTTTTTCTTTTAACGTGTCTGCCTTGCATAATAGTTTGCCTCTCTCTGTTGATCAACCAGACCGGAACTTTCCGCATGGTTTCAGAAGAAGAGCAGGCCCTGCGGTCCAAGCTAGAGCACCTGACTGTGAAGGACCATGGACCAGTTTTTGGGCTGTGCAAGAAGCTACCTGATCACACAGTACAGAAGGTAAACTGCAGGCAATCATTGGAGGATGCCTTTCAAGTGAATGGTTCCCAGTAAACGCCAACAACCGTTCAGTCACTTTATCAACCACATCCAACTCTATGGGGAACATGAGAGAACACACTGAAGCAATTGGTTGCTATTTATCTTTTACTCTCAATTAGCATTCTGGTAACCCTTCTTCACCCAACTTCACCTCCCTCACCAACAGGCAAAGGATGAGCTGAATGAGACGGAGGAGAAGAGGGTGTCTGCTGTGAAGGAGCTGAGGTCTTTGATCAAGGAAAAGGCTGGAGCGGGAGATGAACTGTCCGTGGGTGTTCAGGAGAGATTTGGGGACAAACCAGACCCTCTGCTTCTGAAGTTCATCCGAGCCCGGAAATTTGATGTTGCCAGGGCACACGAGCTTATGAAAGGTACAGCCATGATTTACTGTACCAGGGTTCACCTCCATTAACAACTAGCTGTGATACCAGAGCCATGCTGGCATTGCTGCTATGATATTGTACATCAACCAGGTTGGGTTCAGCTTCCATTGTTGGAGATGGTAACGGGTGGCTACCAGGCAATTGGCCTGGTGATCAGCGAGTTGCCCCTGCAGTCACAAGGTTGTGGGTTCAAATCTCAGGACTGCCAGTGGCACCACTGAGGTACTCTTGAGCAAGGTACCGTCACCACACACTGCTCCCCGGGTTCTGCATCGCTGAGGGGTTAAATGCAGAAAAGCGTTTCACACTGTGCACACTTTGTGGTGTGTTCACATGTGACAAAAATGGTCACTTTATATTTTATATTGTGCAGGATACAGTCCCTAATCGTGTATGTACAATGTATACATTTGGATGTGGTGTTTCTGATACACTGGCCAGTGAGTATAGCCATAAGGTGGCTACCTTATAAATTGGCAACTACACAGTACTATAATAAAAAATTTTGAAGGTCTAGTGAAACCCAAACTTAGGGGAAGAAGAAAATGGAGCGGCGTCCCAAACCGTTGCTGAATTCATTTCAAATGGTTGTGTATAATTTTTACAAGCTATTTAGTGTGGTAGTCTTTCTTTCTTTATGTCCTTCAGTTTTTGTTTTGATTATTTAGTACAGAAACCCTTAGAAAGGAGATGGGACAGACTGAGCAGCCATGAGCATCCAAACCTCCTTTGTGTTCAACTACGCATCTCTGGATGCTGTTCATCACTTGAGTAGAAACAAATACATCGCCTTAATTGGGGCTTTCCAAGCGCTTCCACAGAGGCTCTTTGTGTGCAAATGGGGCAAGTTTATTTTCACAAAGGCCTGTGGGATAGTTAGGACCAGGCAGACTGGATGTGCTTTGATGCCCAGGCCCTTTCTCATATGCTGGCATTCTGTGTAGGTATGCGCCCTCATCTTCAGAAAGACATGCAAGCTACACTTCAGTGCCTTTCGCAGCAGTGTGAACGGAAGGCCATGCGCACGCTCACTTGCCGGAGAGGTTAATTGGTCCGTTTCAGGCTGAGCAAAACCACAAGATCCAGTAGGACAGAGATGTTATTGTACATGGTCTTCTCTACAAACCATGACAAAGAGAGTGATTCACTCTGGTATGTGTCCTTTTCCTGGTCAGTTTGTATGAACAGATTATCTCCCTCTTTTTTGGTTTGTTTGTTTTTTCGGGCAGGTTATGTACGTTTCAGACGGGACTACCCTGAACTTTTTGAGAACTTGACCCCTGAAGCGGTCCGCAGCACCATCGAGGCTGGCTATCCACGAATCCTCTCTACTCGGGACAAATACGGCCGTGTAGTCATACTGTTCAACATAGAGAACTGGGATTTGGAGGAGGTCACTTTTGATGAGGTACTCACTTCCCTTCGTCTATAACCCAATACTGGATGAGCCCTCCAGTGATGCAGGGTTGCTTAAACCTTTAAAAAACATTTGTATTCCATGTCTACTAACCACACAAATCCTAAGGACACCTAGCATGTGAAATCATTCCAAAAAATACCAACTGATTTGTCAACATACCATTCAGCATTACATAACAGTGTACTTATTAGTCATGTCTTCCCATGGTCTTGAACAGGTACCAAAAAAAGAAAAACAATAATAGTACAGAAATCTTCTGTACTGTTGTGATTAACAGCCGATGAACAGTTTTGGCTTCTTAGTTCCAAAAGTTTGGGTACTTTGTGCAGTAGAGACATGCCCAAAGTCAAGAATATCCAGGGCACTCTTAAAATCATACAATGTACAAAAAATATACCACATTGTGTCATTAACAATGGAATCTGACCAGAGCTAAGTACAAACTTCAGTAACAGTAGTGTCCACATTTGTTCTATATAATAGAGTTCAGGTGGTCCTGAGTGTCCAGAATAGTGATTAGGGATCCTTTTAAATACAGTGATGGTTTTCTGATGCAACCTCTTCTAACACTTTATTCTAAATGATAGACTTTGCGTGCATACTGCGTCATCCTGGAGAAACTTCTGGAAAACGAAGAGACTCAGATCAATGGGTTTGTCCTCATTGAGAATTTTAAGGGCTTCACTATGCAGCACGCCTCTGGCATCAAACACACCGAGCTGAAGAAGATGGTGGACATGCTGCAGGTGAGAAACACTGCAAATTCAGGAAACAAGTTGAAGGCCAAGCCATAGTCCCCCCACACTAGAAGTCACATCTGCATTGCTGTAAATGTGCAGTAAGCGTGGTGGGGACCAAATATCAGTACAGCAGCTATGTGAAAACAACAGCAGAGTTGTACAGTTCATTTGATTCTTGAGACCTCATGAAAGATAATGTCAGTAAAACGAATACGGTCTCTTTCTGTATATAGGACTCCTTCCCCGCACGTTTCAAGGCAGTGCATGTGATCCACCAGCCCTGGTACTTCACAACCACTTACAATGTGATCAAACCCTTCATGAAGAGTAAACTGCTGGAGAGAGTGAGTGGAGTGAAACTTCTACTAGTTTTAATATGCAGGAGCAACAATATAAAGTGTTATTTGTGGACCACGATGGACCAGCATTCACCATGAGGGAACAAAACAGATTACAAAATGGATTCCCTCAATTTGTTTGTACAATAAAAGTAAAGAACAATTGTCAAACATTGGTCCAAAAGGCTCAAGCATTAAGGCCTGATATAGGTCACATCTACACTTGTCTGACTCATCTGACCACATCACTATTTGTAGACCAATGTTTGTGGTTTTTACACCACTTGTATTCTTCTTTGTAATGAGGGCTTTATGTACTACAGCCCGTCTCTGTGAAGTTGTGGTGTGCTAACTCCATCTGCTTCAAACCATATTTTCTTATATGTCGTACTAACGCACAACCATCATGCTCTGAATGTGCAATTTGTCCACAATTTCCAACCATATCCAACAATCTAGATACAGATGTCACTCTAGTCAATGTTGCTAATGAAACACTGAAGGATGCTTTTTATGTTTAGTCAAGATATAATTTATTATATCTATAATTTGTGTACCCTGTGTCTTTTGTACTGTAAAATATGGAGTCACACCGTCTTGCCTGAGTGTGTATAGACAACAGAGATGACAGTAAAATTAACTTTGACTTGAATTGACTTGTTTAATTGTATACATTACACTTGTCTAGATGCATGTGCAAGTTGTTACACCTTCCATCTAAACAGTATGTGAATACATTGAACTTAATTGCGAAAATGAAGCTTTAACCTCCCCCTCTTCTTCAAACTCTTAGGTTTTTGTTCATGGTGATGAGCTGGATGCCTACTACAGGGACTTTGAGGCTGAAATCCTTCCCTCTGACTTTGATGGGAAGGGCCCACACTGTGATGGCAAAGAGACGGCAACCAACCTGTTTGGCTCTGAAGACACAGCACTTTAAATGGCTGGACCAATGCACAAGACTGGCAGATGTTTTTTAAGCATTTGGAAGAAACTATTAGAGTACTGTTCTCTATAGAATATGAAGAAAAGTGTTAAGAAGGTGGAACTGCTAAGAACTGAACAGTGTATGGTAGCAGAAATGTACTGTAGGCCCAAATACAACAGTACACATTCACACAAGTGCTCTGTGGGATTGCTCTGTAAATAAATTTTTGGTAGAGTTACACAATACTGAGTTACAAAGCTGCCTGTCTTCAACAGAGTAGAGAAAGTGCTATTAGAGGCCTGGAAGTTGTTCTCTTAACAGAGTTCACACCAGCCCCACATACAGTTAAACAGTGCTGATATGGACAGACCAACAAATGATAAACCATCGACATTCTTACTGACTAGAACTATATAGGAAGTAGGTGTCTGCTGCCTGTGAGTGATCTGATGCATTTTATTGCTTTAGACATGAGAACTGAGTAGGTCTGGTTTAGATTATTAGTATTTTTAACCTGTTTATTTCTTAGGCCGGTATTTTTCAATAAAATAAAAATGGCTCTTGTTTAATCACTATAATCTGTACTTACATATCAATTAGCTAATGTTTAATATTTCACTGATTATACAGGTGTTTCAGTTTTTACTCAATTTAAAAAGGGATCCTGAGCATATGAAGCTACAGTACAGCTTGAATATTCATCAGGAGAAATAATGCCCTTTGCCTCAATTATAACAGATTGGTGTACTGTACACTGTACATTGGTGATGGAACAAGGTGTTCAACACAAATAAGGATGTTTTATTCACTGTTTAAAACCAAGTTGATAAAATAGTTAGGCTAAATGCATCAAATCCATCATAAATGGATTTAGTTTTAAGCCGAATGTTTCTCGAAAATCTGGCAAAATAATGTTTTGACTATCAGAGTGTATTTCTTGTAATAACTTTCTGTGAGAGAGCTTTTACAGGCATTAAACTCTTCAAACGTTTGGTTCGCTTTACCACCACTGTGAACAAATCTATGTTAATTCAATTTCTGTAATCACTTAATCTTCACTAGGGTTGTAGGTACCTGGAGCCTATCGCGGGGTCTATGGACGCGAAGCAGGGACTCACCCTAGGTGGGGCGCCAGTCCACTACAGAGCACACACACCATTCTCACGCACGCGCGCACACACACACAGTCAATTTAGAATCTCCAGTTCACCTGACACACGTCTTTGGACTGTGGGAGAAACCGGAGCCCTCAGAGGAAACCTACACCACCACGAAGGAAACATGCAAACCACACACACACACACACAAGTTTTTTCTAACCCCAACCCCTGGTGATGTGAGGCTCAGAGTCTAAGTTTCCATACCTAAACCACTCTGAATGACTTAGCTTACACCTTAACGATTTGCTTAAAAATAAAATTTGAAAAAGCAGTAAAATTCTCCTTTAAGCCAATAGACATCTACACTTTCTTTCTCAGCTGTCCTAAACACACAAAAACAGTATTATTACTGCCATTATAGACCAATCACCAAAAACAAAACTTTTTTTTTTTTACAAGAAAATAATTTATTTTGGAACACAATAACCATATTTAATTCAATCACACATCATTGTTCACCCCTTCCCAAAAAATAAAAAATACATACGAGTGATCTAGAGTTGTTTTGTGGTCAATGGAGGGTGGAATATCTGATATATTCATGGGCACAAACCACCCATCAAACACACAGCACTGTGAAGACAACGTGTATCATGGTGTACTTCTTTAAAAACCTATGGAGCAGAATTTGCCAGATAAGTCATGAGAAACCCTGTATGAGCACCAGATGGGGTGAGATTTAAGGGGCATGTGAAAGCCAATAGTTTCAGGAATATTATTACTCAAAATATTGTTTAGAATATAACATCTTGCTTTTTTCTATTCAATAAATTGCTGCTAATTTAAGATATTTTCCAAAAAATAGATATGTCACTAATGCTGCTTGATTGCAGGCATTATTTCTAAACTTTACAGTCATTTCGTGACAACAGCAAGAATGCTTAGTCTCCTTACTGCCTATTTGACACTCACATATATATATATATATATATATATATTTTTTTTTTTTTCCAGGACAAGGATATTCAGTTCGGCATGGAGAAAGGAGGAAAAATAATACATTATTGCTGATATTGTCCAAGAAATCCTCTGGTCCATATTACATAAACAGCGGTTTATATATGATTAACACAATTTTTAGAGATGCGATTGTAAATCTGGTTGTCAGAATCAAGGGTGGCGATATGATACACACACACACACACACACACACACACACAAGTCCATTCATTTACGATTAGAATCCAACACAAATGAGTAAATAACAATAATAGTAATAATAGTAATTATGACAAAAATACAGAAAATACAAGAAAAAAATAAAGAGAAAAATAAAGTTAACCTTCAAAAAATGTATTAGAAGATACATCAAAACGGCCTGCATTGTTGTGCAAAAAAGGTAAGTGAAAAAAACATTCAGAAAGGCAGAAGTTCTGAATCAAGACTGAAATTATGCTGGTGTGCAAGGCTCGAATAGCTCACATCCCCTGTTTGTGCAAAAACAAACTTGTATTCCCTGTTCAAGGTCCTTTAAGAGTATTAAAAACTGTGACAGGGGCCATCTGGATTATCTTGTTCATCAAGAATTTCTGTTCACGTGAACAGAACTGTATGAGATTGCACACCATCTCAAACATTCTCAGGACATCAAGCGGTCCAAACCACCTTACAGTTAATACTGGAATACGCCCAGGAACAGGTAGTGCATATGGCAGTCAAACCAACAGAGCCAGACTGAAGTTCACCGAAGCAAAAAAACAAAACAAAACATAGTATCTTTTCTTTCGAGGTGACAGTTACTTTCGATGGCCAGCAGGTGGCCATCAAACTCCACTGACTGGGGAACAAATACCAATGGCAGAATGAACTAACAGGAAAATTTGCAGGAATATTCCAGCCTCTTTCAGCCAGTAACGGACACGTTAACGGACACATTTCCCTGTACTTGGAAAAGAGCAGAAAATACGTCAATAGCAGATGATGGGCTGCAAAAAATAGTTTTAGACAGTCAATTACTCATGTGAATCAATCTGTGCCTGTCAACAGCTGTAAATAATTTCAGTAATGTACAATAATTGTATGACAGCATCTTGTTGCTGTATTAAGTGGCTCTTAACTTCAAGAAAAATCTTTTAGATAAAACTAAAACATTTCTAACAAACTGAGGTGCTGCTCACAAGAGTTAACAGAGCCATTTATTTAGATTAATATGTTTAGATTAAAACTATTGCTTTAGACAACAGTATCATTTTAGCGCTTTAACATCTGGTCCTTTCTAAACAAGCTGTGTGAACACGTCTCCAGGATAAGCTAGTGTTTTTTCCAAGTGAAGTGTTTACAGAAAGACTTGCAGTTTTTATGCAGCCAGTCAATGTATGTAACCTGGGCCTTTATTTCTTGGAGGAGCTGCTAAGTACTAATAAACAGAACCGATAAGGCCATCATTAGTGATGTAACATGGTGGGCTTTAGTGCTGTTTGTGAAAGGGAACAGAAGCTTGTTATGACATACAACTACAGTGTGAACCGTATGTACTTAGGCAGTGTGGCTTGTTGGACCACCACATGAATGGAAAGCACCCCTTTTCTAACTGTTCTGCTTCTTCAAGGCAACATTTGATTGTTTTCTTGGACATCATGAATGCAAAGCCTGATTTGCACACTTTGTGTAATAAGCATTTTGTTTAAGATAATATTCATAATTGTTCATTTTGCTCTCTGCTCATTGATACCACTCTATAGGTGAACTGCTGCCCTCTTCAGGTTAAATTGTGAACTCACTTTGTCAGAATTGATTATGTCAGATACTTGTTACAGACCTAAATAGTAGCTAAACTGGGTCACAACTGCCCAGTACATTAATGATAAGTGCGTTTCTGTTGTGTAAGCACAAGGAAAGGCGCTGAAAATGTCCTTGGTAATCAACGGTAAGCTACAGCTAATCGAGATGCTGGAGAATTCCTTTAAACTGAAGCAAAAAGCACGATCTTAATGAGAGCATCTACAGAGGGAAACACAATGTTTCGGACAAAGTCCTGCATATAATTTCTCCACAATTACTCAAATGATCCATGGAAGAAAATACCAAGTCTTGGGGCACTCAATAAACATGACATCAATTTGATTATCTACACAACCAAGAGTGCATGACAATGATTTCTACTCTACATCTATGGAAGTATCTCTTAAGGAAGCCTTTGTATTGTCTCTTATTTCTTTCTTTCTTGTCTTCCTTTGAAACCAGATGCCAAGTTTCCAACCAACTACAACAGACTGTAATATGTATATAAATATAGGGGGCACTTTGATCTGAGACAGTGCATCTCCTGCTCATGTTTCAAGACACAATGGGCACAAATATAAAGCTTCGGCATCGAGCACAGTGTATAAGACCAAGAGTTAAAACAAGTTGCATGAGCCAGCTTTTAAAGACACGAAGTAAAAATGTGCAGCAACCGCTCCTGCTAGATTTAAAGATCCATCCGTACTCCAAAAAACAATTTCAGAAGGACATCTCAACAGTGAAGCTACATCCCTCAAGTTTCTGGAAATCCCTACACAAGAAGTGCCACTGACAGTGGTGAACTCTCAGGCTACTCTGCTGGAAAGAAATGCAACAGGCTTTGGTGAACAGGAGGGTTCATAGAGTCATTCAGCCATAGTGTTTGGACATCTCTCCCTCCATTTAGTTTATGTTGCATTTTGCTAGTATCCGCTACCCTCGAACCTCCGCTACTCAACTACTAATCAAATATGGCAAAAAAAAAAAAGTATATATATATATATTTAAAGTGCTTCAAGGAAAACTGCATTTTTCAGCCTGTTAACTACCTGCTGCACCTCTGGCGCAGTTATTTTGCCAGGTTTTTCTGCACAAAAACAGAAATACACACAAAACATACTTATAACAGAAGTCTACTGTCAGCTGCAACCAACTGGCTTCTATTATAAGTGTATCCTGACTCAAACAGGTTTTCTGTTATATCTTTTCCACATAGATGGAAATTATGGTAATCCACGAGCTACAGAAGCAGCAGTAAAAGTTTAGGCTGAAAAACATTTTTTGTACTAAAAAAATGAAGTAAAAATTTGTCAAACAGAGGACCCTGTTGGAATGCAGCCTCTCAAGCAGGTATTTTGGAATTCTGTACACAATCTGTTGGTTGCATGTTTTTGCTTTCATAATTAATTCTAGAGTTCAAAGAACAATGGCAAAGCTGACAGGGTCTATTCAGAAAGCAAACAAACAGGCAGGTAAGTTCAACGGCACAACAAAGTACCGAACAGAAGAGGCAAACCAGGCACCAGCAGCATGTCTGTCCTAGCAATAAGCACACAGTGCCTACATAATGGCCCTTTTCCGTAGGTTATGCACAGTAGGGTGTGTGTTGTTGGTCTATGGTTGCTGAAGCATTTCCTCGGTAGCAGTTGTAAGCTAACTTCCTCTTCTGTATTCAGTAAGTGAGGGCCAGGGCGTATCTACATATTTAAACAAATATAAACTACCTGCACTGCCCTCAGTGTGTGTCTGCTCATTTTTGGTCATTGTGCTTTTTTTCCCTGTCGTTTTTCTTACTCTGAAACGTCTACCTAGTCGTGTTCATGTGTGTGCCTGTGATCCTCACGTGTGGCGGTGGGTGTAATGACTCTGTGTGTAAAGGGAGACTTGTCAGAAACATCTGTATGGTTCGGTGGTGTTGAACTGAAAGCCGAGAAAAATTAAGATGTACAGTCCGAGCATTTGGTTTCTGCGGCGTGTGCACCCTGGCTTTGGCACGCTGGCTTCTGCTTCTCCCACTGACAGATTGTGTTGGCGTAGCCCACAATGACCTTGTCCATCCAGGTGAGCGGCTGGGGGAAAAGAACGGCACCCTCGAAGAAGCCCAGATGACCGCCGTGCAGCGTCAGGGCGAAGACTACATTCTCTTTCTTTTCTGCAGGGAGGGAGGTGGGAGAGAGAAAAAAGAAAGAGAAAATGAGGAGGGAGAGGAGAGAAAAAAGGGCAAGAAACAGCAAAAAAGAGAGAAAGAATTTTTTTTTTTAAAAGAGGAAAAGAAGGAAAAAAGTGAGCGAATGAGAAAGAAAAGCGAGAGTGAAAAAGAAAATGAATGAAAGTGGGTGCAAGAGAGTGGGAGAAAAAAAAGAGAAAAAGAAAAAAGATGGAGAGAAAGTGAGAGCAAAAGAAAGAAAGCGAGAGAGAGAGAGAAAGAAAGAGAAAGAGAGAGAGAGAGAGAGAGAGAACAAGAAAGAAAGGGGACAAAGGAAAAAAAAGAGAATGTGAACAAAAAAGAGAAATAATGGATAACAGAAGGTGAGAAAAAAAAAAAAAAGGTTGCTTCATTTCATTAAATCAGTTACACAGTGCAGTCAGGGTAATTAACCTGCAGCACATCCGGAGGACCCATCAGCAGCTGATAGAGGGAGAAGTGTTTTCTAAAGGCGTAACGCAGCATCAACACACCTAATTTTCCATCAAGAGATGCTTGTCTAATAAAACTGGATGTTCTGCAACCCACACAGTAATCAGACTATTTACTTACGCCCAGCAGGCATGTACACTAAACGCAACTATTTTCTGATACCAAGCATAATAATACAATCAAGCATGCCTCCTTGGCAACACAGCTGAAGGTAAAATGCAAGGTCAGTAATGGAGTAGATGTATCTAGGTGAAAGGTTACAGACAGATCAGAGTTCCCAATTTGTAAGGAAACCCAGGCAATAGCTGGGAGCCCATTAATTTGCCAGTGGAGTGGAGGTGTGGTTCAGTGGCCCATAAATAACTCCAACATCATCTCACTATATCAACAGTCATGACAGTGCAGGAGCATGTTAAAACAGGATTAGGCAGCACTGGCATAATTCCTCAAATACTGCAAGGTTCACAATGACCTGGTCTGAAACTAGTGCTCAGAGCTATGGACAGTCAATCTATCAATATATTTTAAAATTCACATGTAACAACTAACAAATAGAAAAATAATAATAAGCACAATAAAATGATAATATTATTATTATTATTATGAAATGTTTTAACATTTTATAAATAAGAGGCATGAAAAAGTAGACATGGCAATTACAAAAACTATACAAAAGAATGTTGACACTTTGTAAAAGTATGTCTTTGGCTCTACTTTAATATAAATTCTGTTTTTAGACAGTGTGTGAGGATACAGGGCTAACACACTGATCCCAGGCACACATGCCAGTCTAAGAATAACCATGTTAAAGCGCTGTGGATTTCACAGGGGTGGTCTGCTTGCCTGGAAGCAGCAACATGTGAATAATTTGTCAGGAGCGTAGATGACTTTGAGGCAGTTAATTTAGGTAACATAATTCTTCACTCATGTTAAAATACCTAACAAAATGGCTCAAAAAGCAGATTTAAAACATGTTTTATCATGCACTAAATAAAATGCAGGATTAGGGGTGTAAAGATGCATGGTATCGATCTGAATGCACCAATTCAACTGCATAGATTTGGTAACATTAGAAACATAACTGATTTACTACTATTCCAATAGAAATTCACAGATCATTTTGTACACAGGTAAATTCTCAAGCTGCTTTCAAACAAAACTATTCTAGGTCAATAATTTACCTTCATTTACAATAATTAACCTTCATATGTTGGAGGACCAGTGGTGAGAAGTACACTAGTTATGGCTCATGTTAGTTATTCAGTATGTAGTTATAGACATCTGACAAGAAATCTCATTGTTTCATCATTTATGAAAAAATATAATTTATTTAGTTATAGGTTTTATAATGCATGTATTTCATGACAAACTTCCTAAAGAATTGTTGCTGAGTCTTTGTGAGGTCACAAGTCCACTGTTCCACTCAGGACACAGTCCATGTCTGTCACAACGAAGTCTTGTTAAACATGATACAAGGCAACAGATGGGAAGAAGTACCTGCAAGTGTGCGAGGAATGGTGAGCAGAGATTCGTGTACCAGAGGGTCGTCAGCGGAATTCACCAGCAGCAGTGGAACATTGACCTACAACATGTGGAGAAAATTTTTTTGCAACCATAAAGCCTATGATGTTTACTTTTCTATGCAAGAGCTAAAATGAGAAAACAAGAAGTACACTGGCTGAATAAGGGCACAAACTTTTGTACTCACATTGTGAATATAATGCACACAGCTTTCCTTCTCATAATACTCCTTTAAGGAATCATGACCATGGAACTTTCTGGAATATAATAATCAACACATCAGGGAAAAATGTAATAGAAATAAGTGTAAATAATGCTTCATCTGTGCATGTTACAACCCTGATATTCTTTTAATGAACACTTTAAGCAAATGACTGCTACAAAATGCCTGAACAGAAGATGAATATGACTTTTGTTTTGTTATAACAACTGATGAGAAATCACATTTGCATAACAAATCATGGCACCTGGAACTGCTAAAAGGACAAAGCGTCTCCTTTCTAGGCTATTATCTAAATTGCAGTGTAAGTCTAATTTCATTCTGATGTCACTCAGAGATATACAAAACATGTGGGTTTCCACAAGAGGGTGACTGAATTGCATAACCCCCTCAATAGACCATGTAGTGGATACACACCTCATGATATTATCATCAATCTGCATGAGGGAGGTGGCAGTGTAGAGCCGTCTTAGATCTGCATGTACCATCTTAGGGGAACCTCCTCCAAACAGGCTGTTCCTGAAGGACAAGGACAAAAATAACTCAACCACATACAACACAGCAATTATGCTGCTATAAGCACCCAAAACAAAACAAAAAAAATTACATTTACACTATTTCCCTCTCAGCCTGTCTGCAAAACATTTGCTTCTTTAGTTTTGGCCTGGAGTCACAAGGTTGGTGTCCATATCAACTGAAGCCCATTTTCATGAGCAATGGGTGAATTTATTGTAATCTACGATGACAAAACTACATTTCAAGGCTAAAAACAGTAGTAAAAGCCATCTTAAAGCCTGAAAAATACGTATTTACTTTTTGTTACAGGTAATGATATGCCAAATTGTGAAATATTTAAGTAGCGTATTGGAAATACACTTTGCAAATGTTTACAGGGTAAATAAGGGATGCTGTAAGATTTAAGAATGCAGTTTGTTAGATACATTAGCATCCATTACTTCTGTGCTATATTCGTTACATAGTTTCAAACTACAGTGCAAAACTAAAGAAACTTCAGATACCAAACTTGCCTTGAATAATCAACATTTTCAGAGTAAAATTGTGTAATTTGCTTACACTATGCCTGTTACAAACCAACAATAAATTGTCATGTAAATAATTGTAATTACCAATTACATTGCCTTTTTCTGTGAGAAAGTACAAGCCTTAAGTGGTCAAACTGTTGGTCTCACTTCCTAGTCTTAGCAGCTCCGAACTGATACTTGAGCTTAAACAAGCTTTACTCACTGCTGCCCTCTAAAGATGTTCTTGCACCAAGTTAGAATTTATGTTGCTAAAAAAAAAAAATAAAAAAAAACTATGGTGTATCTTAATAAATGTGTTTTCTGCTTTTTTTCATCCATCTTTGTTTGCCTCAACAGCAAATGAAAACTCCCCCAGTTTACATTCCGTTTGCTGCGACAAACGTATGATTGTGAAAGCTAACAACTGGGGAAAATAACTCAACAGACTGCAATTAGGTGGTTACGTAAGAACTGGCAGTACAAATCTCTAAACTATATGATGTGTATGAAGATAACTGACTTCAAACAAGCAGGTCCATGTTTTCCAGCACACACTGCGAGGTACCTGTGGGACAGGATGATCTTCTTCATGTTGTCAGCCATGAGGAAGTTATAAAAGCGCCGGCACTGGTCCCACTGCCGAAAGGTCTCCTGAGCCCTATACACACACACACACACACACACACACACACACACACACACACACACACACACAAAAAAAAAAACAAAACACACCACACAAACTCAGTCATGTGCTGCCAGTCTGAAACGATACACAAGCAGGCTAATCCTGCCAATGGTGTCACTGGCTAAGACCACTGATTGTATTATGTGCCTAGTTAAACACATTGCTGCCAAGCCTTTCACATTTCAGCACAAAGAGCTACAGGATGGTACAGCAGCCAGAACAGCAGGTCGAGGGAAATACTTTAAATAGTCAAAAGAACACCACATTACTGTATTAAACGTCATGAGATCACACTCGTCCCAGTTCAACTGAAAAGGTACACTGAAAAATCTATTTTGTGAGAACAGCTTATCCAAAAGAAAATACACGCTATAATCCTGTCTGAAGAGAATCATAGTGTTAGGTAACACACACACACGAGCACACAGATACACACCCCCACACCAAGTCTGCTGACATTCTAGAACAGCTTAGCTCATCAGGAGGGAAAAGCAGGCCACCTCTCAAAAAGTAAAGGTGTGGCTTTCACAAGAGCAGACTGGAAACACAGCTGCCAAATTCCACAGCTCTGGAAGCCTATAGTTCTACAGCAAGTTTGCTTTGTGTAGTCAAGGTTGTTGGTCCTGAGGAACTTGTTTCACAAGGTTGCACAACTAAACTATTTTCAGAGTATTGGGGGATTTAAAAAAAAAAAAAAAAAGTCAAAACTAAAACATGTGAGAATGAGAACACACACCACCAAGAAACACACATCTTCATGGCAACTGAGCAAAAGTAAACCAGCAAAATGTCATCATGCTGATCTGTATGAGCTTGTTTTTGTTTATGTTGGCAAGTTCTCTTCAGTGCTCATTTTTACTGCATGTTGTGCGCATCCTGACCAATCACAGATCCAGATGGGTACTGTGGGTGTTTTGATTATTCAAGTTCATGTAATCCAACAAAAGTAAACTATTTTTAGAATAAAGAGCCATCATACCAAAATAGCTAGTTCTGAGTGACTGTCTCTTAAGAAATAGGGTTGTCTGCTAGGCAGGAGACAGCAAACTGTATCTGTATGGATATTTTACATAGTTTAAAAACTACAAGCAGGAAATGTTTTTATTCACATGTTTATATTTCAACTGAACTTTGACACTCATTCACCAATTATTAGATCATCAAAGTAACTTCTATGCAGATTAGTGTTTAATTACTGAGTTGTATGTACAAGTCACACAATTCAATTTATTTATTTATTAATTTTAATCACCCACTTGGTGACCTTAACCAGGGTCACGTGGGTGCTGGAGACCATCCCGGTGGTCATAAGGCAGAGAAAGCAGAGAAACACCCTAGACAGGTCGCCAGTATATCACAGGGCAAACACACAGACAAACACACTCAGGGGCAATCTAGCATCTCCAATTCACCTGCCGTGCATGTCTTATGACTGTGGAAGCAAAGCGGAGCAGAAAGCCACACACATGGGGAAAACTTGCAAACTCCTCACAGAGAAGACTCTTAGCCATATGGCTTCCCACTGCACCACAAGCACCATTTTGAAGAATGTAAATAAACACACTGAAAGCACAGCCTCCACATGGTAGGGTTAGTTTAAGGCAGTGTTACAATTGGACTAGCTAAGGTAAATAAGAAGTCAAAAATCTCCCACAAAAATTAATAAAAAATGTACTAAAAATATCTTGTATACCCTTTTACTTTGTGGTCAAAAACTGATTTGCCACATACAACACGTTTTCAGTAATCACGTTTACTGCATCAAACGTTGCTTTAAAAGTTTTGCATTGCTTTAAAAGACAACTGTTTAGCAACTATTACAAGTCCTTCCAGCTGTTAAAATGAACCCTGCCAATGGTTAAGTTGTAACATTTGCACTCTCCATTTCTGGCTGAATTTCAGCTGTTTATTTTTTAGCAGATTCGGCATTGGCTGCTTAATACAAATGTTTTTTATTCTTCCTTCAATATTACTTAGCAAAAAAATAAGTAGTGCCCTGCTCTTCTCTTGCACAATATTGTTTTATACTCACCAGGAGTGACTTTTTCACTTCTGACTCTTATAACGATCGACTCATGTGACTGAAGCGTTCTAGAAAAAGAATTAAACTTGCCTGAGTGCACTGTAGCCCTGGCACACGCTCACACAGCACAGCACTCGCTCCTGGTTGGCACGGTTCTCTCCCAGAAACTTGCAGACGATGTTGCCCCCGAGGCTGAAGCCCACCACGATCAGCTGGCTCTGGGGGTACATCTTCTTGATGTAGCCAACCATGGCAGCGAACTCCCAGGTACAGCCTAGAAAGTGGGGAAAAGGTGTGAGTGCCCAGACAGGCAGCACTCAGAGGACTTACAACCTAAATCAACACTACTATGTCTCAAGCCAAACAATGGCCACATGTCTGGGGGATTAATAGGTCCAGCCTTACTGTACACCACAATGTTTCATGTGGCGAAGTCTCAAGCACAAGAGGCTAACTCCTGTCGTTTTCACAGTAGCTGTAGTGCAAAGTTAGAAGAAACGGCCAAGAACAAGTTGCTTTAAACTGTTACATTTTACTTTAAAAGAAAGAAAAGTGTTTGCATGAGCCAAGGTGCATCAGGACTGTTCACTCGAACAGGGCCATACCGTAGGTGAACATGCGGGGGGAGGTGAGCTCGATGTTTGGCAAGGCCCCAAGATGGTTGAGCACCGCACAGCGGTAGCCTTGTTTCTGAGAATAATCCACAAACGTGCGGATGTAGTGCTTCTCACTGTGGTTCCCGATCCCTGGGCAAATCACCATAGTGACGTCAGCTGTGAGGAAATAAACATGAAAACATGCTTCACCTGTTCCATGAAGCTGATTTGCACGTAAACAAATATAATCAAAGTTATGAAATGTGTTGGGTTGGGTGTATTTGAATTGGTTAAGGATCCCTGGAAGAGAATGCAAAGTCAATGCTTTTATAAAGACACAGTAATGCTAGCAATGAGGGGTTTTTTTTGTGGTTTTTTTAAAACCTTCTTAGATTGCCGAACTGGGGTTTAACACTTTGCCCCAGCCTCAGGTGAAAGTAACTTTACTCCCAGGAGACACTAACCTCCACCCTGATGGTCTGCCAAGGGTTCAAAAAGGTCAAAGGTCGCTGTGGCCCCATCCTGCATGGGCAGATACATGCGCAGGCCGGTTGGATGGGGTGAACTCACCCGGCCCAGCTTGCCATACAGCGCCGTCTGCAGATGGCCACTTTTTCCCCACAACAAAGGAGGAATGTATCTGGAGGAGAAAGTCAAATGACATAAATAAGCAACAGCATCGCTCCACTTATACTAAAGCACATGTTCACCATTGCCCCAGAGTGTTGCTATTTTGTTATTATGGCAACGCATTTATGACTGAGTGGTAATAAGTGGGTCTGAATATGATCAGTAAGCTAAATGACCTTAGGCATGATATGAATTACTCATTACTCCTCCTGACCTTTCATTCTAAATTTGAATTATGTCGGTCAGTGATTAATCCGCCGTTAAAAAGCACAGAAACGCACATGAAAAGACAAAAAATCCATAAAGCTTTTATATGGAGATATTAAATAGAAATATGGAGTACATGTATCATACATTTGTTAAACACATTGGTTCATGGGTCAATGACAAAAAAAATCTATTTCATATATTTCCTTTTATTAAACAGGATATGGTGTGCAGGGATTTTTTCAAATGTACTGATCTTTATCTCATAGCTTCATACATGAAGATGTGCTATGTATCTGGATGTCTTTCATATATGCAATTAAAAGACAAATTTAACTGTTTTTGAGATCGGAATGTGTTTAGATGTAGTGGTCAACTGCACACACTGCTATCAGATTGTGTGTGTGTGTGTGTGTGTGTGTGTGTGTGTGTGTGTGTGTGTGTGTGTGTGTATACACATGCAATGAGGTCTACATTCATGGTGTAGCAACACTTGCATGACACCTACAGCGTTCAATAGAATTCTTGCCTCTTTCACTACACAAGTTATTTCCCGCCATTAGCATGTGTATTCTAACAAAGGCTTAAAATGTGAAAGCTAAAAGTCATTTGTGTGAAAGACAGTAATCAAACCTTACAAAACTCCTAGCTGATCTTAACCCATATTAATGAGATGTAAGCTCCAAGTGTCAGCAAGGTCATTAAGCTATAAATGCATTTTAAATCATTAATTATATATACATTAATTTTATAGAATGATTAAAACATTTGATTAAATGTTCTTGGTCCATGTGTTATATACTTATTACATTATTAAGTATCACCATGGACTTGGGCACAAATTCAAGTCAAGCCATATGGGTATGTCCATGTACAGTCAAACACACTGCCTATAGCACGCTAAAGCCATATAATGATTAGATTACTGCCAAAGGAAAACCACCCTTAATGACAATCACTCAAACTTCTCTAACTGTACTCTGTTTTTAGCAGAGTGTACAGTTCAGCCTCTGTGAATCTGTATTGTGATGGTAATGATATGATAAGCAGAGCATGAGGGCAGCGCTTCGCATCTCAAAAGCCTACGGTCACTCCTGGGAGCGAAGTTACAGGATGCTGGCAGTGGGCGTTTCGCTCTGAGAGAGGTCAAATTACTGCTGACTCCCGGCAGCGCTATGCAGGTGAACAGTGCACAGTTATGCAATGGTTCAGCCCACATGCAGCCATTGTGAAACAGCTCGAATTACTCAATTTCTTCCCATTTTCAAGGCGGAAATGTAAACACAGAGAGCTTCTCGATAACAGTCGGCCCAAAACAAGCTCTTCGCTTATCATTTGGCAGGCCACAGTCATACTATGACACCTGATAAAACAGCTGGAGTGACACCGCTGATTCAGCTCTGAGGCACAGGATAACCATCAACGTTAGTGTTTCTCAGTAAAAGATGAACGTTCCGCCTCTGGACTAATGCACTAGAATAATGCTGCATTATATCACTCTTCAAAACCCTGAGAGGATGTCCCTTATATAAGCCAAGCTACACAAAGTCATTTTCTATTCATTATCGCTCTAAACTGGAATTATCATTCATTCACTGTATAGCTATGACATTCAAGCATGCTACTTCTTGGTATATGACCGGAATGGGACAAATGGAGTGGACGAGCAGTTTGCAGAGATAGCCAAGGGCACTCGTTCCAGCAGCGAGGAAGAAGGCATTTCAGCCGTTTAGCACACACTGTTACAGTTAATATCTGCAGCGGGAGCAAAGTCCATTGGTATCAGTTTCACAAACCCATCCCTCCTCATTTGCTTCTGTTAGTGAGCAGATCTCATCAAAATACATGGCATGTGAACATGTTCTGTACTTTTTATACAGAGCAGTGAATATTTAAGTAAGCATTTCAATATAAAGTTTAATAACAAAGAAGCTGGTTAGCTGTTAACTATCTTTATCCTGTTCAGTATTTTAGTCTGTTGTTAAGAAAATATTTTGTCAGCCCCTAAGAACTGAGTCCTCATTTTAGCACACTCGATGGCACATTCATGCAGAATAACAGTTTATTCAAAGCACAATGGTTTTCAGTGGCTGGAGGTCAGTTTTGTTCACCCCAGGTAGCTCCATAAGACCACTTATAATAGCCTTCCATAGCTAAATAAGCACAATGATTCATGTCGGTCATCTGAGATGTTACATAAGCAACATTAACTAAGTAAACATTAACTACCTATGCATTTCCCAAAATACATTAAAAGAAATAGTAAGAAATTGTAAATACAACATTTTATCAGGTAGAAGTTTGGACTTAACACTGGAAGTATTACTGGAAGTTTGAGAGGAGGATGACATTTCAGCCGGTTAGCGTACACTGCTACAGTTAATATCTGCAGAGGAAGCAAAGTCCACTGTTAATTTCACAAACCCATCCCTCTTCCTTTGCAACTCTGTAAGCGATAACACAGGACCTGCCCTGTTACGGGCTCTAAGACACTCCTTAACCTGGTCACCACGACTTGGCCAACATAGTAGCGAAGATAAGCAGACTAGCACAGAAAGGAAGAGAGTAATGAAAAGTACTAATCAGAATTGTAAATTTAGCCACAGTTTATCCGAACACAACAACAAAGGTGGTGAAACGACCTTAAAATAGCCCGCAACTGTTTAGGGGGAATTGAAGGCAAACAAAGATTAAGCCGACTACATCCAATTACAGGGAACAGAAAACTCTGGCAGGTTTTGTGTAACATTTGTTGTGTCTGAGTGAGCTTTGCCTCGGCTGCTATCTGTGAGGACCAGCCGTTCTCAAATATGAGTGATAAGCACTAAGGATGCAAGTAATAGCAAGATTGTGTTGCCTTGATCTTCCAAAAGAAAACAATACCTAAAGACATGTCTGCAATATGCACCAATACATTTTGTTTTTCTGAGACTGGCAAACAAGTCAGGGAAATAGAACCAAGCAGAAAGTAGCTCCACATTAAAACAAAAGGAAAAAGTCCCAAAATCTCTCTATAACTGCCTATAACAAAATAAGATCTAACAAGTAAGCTGCTTGCAGTTTATGCAGTTGTTACACATAGCATTTGTTGTTTACAAGCTCTATAATTAGTGTAATTATCTATTTTTAAGACCAATCAAGTTGTTGAAGATACCTACAAACACTCTGAAAACCATAAAGCAATATCATTTATCACAATAGCAATAATGCGTCATATCACCCACCCATAGGCTGGGTTTGGTTTGACATGCCTATCAACGTTCAAAAGTCCAGAACCACATCACACCGTCTGCTGGGCCTGTCTTCTATGTAATCACTATCAAGTCCAACTTCTGAGTCACCTTGTGACTGGCTTGTTTGGAAGGTAAGTTTCTGGAACAGCTCAGTTAATGGAACATGCCAGAATCATCAAGGCAAAAGGGTTTAATGTAATTCTGTGGAAAAGACGAGGACAGTGTCTGGCGCTGTGCTGCGGCAATGATTGATCCTTCAGTCCCCAGAGTAGTAACTGTGCTGGAAAACCAATGATTACATAACCAGATAGGTGTCACTTTGGGTTATAAAAGAGACGCCCACCCGCCCACTGCATTACAGATTCACGCAAACTTGGGGGTCACGGAGGAGAAAGTGCACAGATTTCCAAGAGTAAGAAGGCTCTGAAGAAGCTTTGACAGATATGTTATCTGTTCTCCACTGTTTTCATGACGCACTCCTCCTGGAATTTAAATGTACAGCCCAGCCAAGACTAACAGCAAGATAATAAATCACTCCTGCTAGACCTGAAACACACCGAGTTTCCAACTAAGCTTTGTCTAGGCAAATAGTTATGCTTTAGTTGATCAAAATGCACACACACGGTGCTACCTTTGCTCTGAAAAACAAACTGCTCGCAGCACTGAAACCATGCTGTGTGCGGAGGAAGATCACACCCTGTTTTCAAACAAAACACAGAGAAAAATGGCTAAATAACATGATGAGACAAAAATTATGTAACAGATCTCAAAATATAACAAGTACATCAAAGACTAAAATGTGAATAAAGCAATTGGACAGGAGATTATGTGTATTATTTTGGTTCATCGCAGATAAGGGGTGTTCCAAAACCTCCTTAAGTGGCCCGTTACCATTACAAAATGATGACAAAATGAACAATTTTCAACAAATATCATATTTACTAACCATCACAATAAACTAATTTTCCACTATTAAATGTGTGTAATTATAGCAGAGCAACCAAGAACTGCAAAAGACTACAAACGCTCAGTCAACTTCCCTTGTTAACTTCATGTAAATTGTCATATAACATTAAAAACATATAATTTGACCATGTTTAAGGCAGTAACCTTGCCCATATAAGCAGATGTTGCTCACCAAATAACCACTTCAGTAATGCTGCTCATTTCTGCTAGCGCCTCTATAAGATGTTATGTTATGCAAGCTAGCATCTAGCACACATTAATTTCCCAACAAATTAATGTGTGAGTTCATACTACTTTTATATAATACAGTGAATCAATAAACGTTTCAGTTTAAAGGCTATTAACAGAGAGGCAGGTTGGCTGTTAGCTATGTTTATACTGTTTAGCCTACTATTTTTTAGCCTAGTTGTTTAGAAAATGTTATGCCCTCAAAACTGGGTTTTTATTTTAGTACACTCAATTTTTCATTAAATACATTTTCCCATATTTTTATTACTTAGTAATAGCCCTAAGTTTTCTCTTTCTTATAAAAATATTGCACAGTCTCAGACATTTCAGGGACACATTTCACAACACGTTGTTCTTGTATAACTGTATATGTGACAAAGAATTTTGAATCTTGAATCTCAACAAGAAGATAGAAACATTTACTGAGTAGTTTCTACAGAGCAATAATAAAATGTGGAGTACGTTCCTGTTTGTGTTCTTGAACTGAAATACTTGTTTTTAACAAAATATAAAATGGATCATAAATGTGCTAGATAATACGAGAAAACGCAACTGCAGCATGAATAACCACGTCATCAACAGTAAAGATCAGCTTGAAAGAGGCAAGAATTTTGAATCTTATCTAAGGTTTATCTTACTTTTCCTCACCATTAAAGGTTTAAAACAAATGAACACCATAATAGCAATGGGTTTGGGAGCTGAACTCACTCTTTGGTCAGTATGGGACAGGACTTGAGCAGAAAGCGGCTGAGAGGCGTGTCCTGGTAGGTGAGCTCTGGAGGGGCAGTGGGGCTTTTCAAGTTGAGGCACCGAACGATGATGTAGAGGATGGTGGCGACAGCAGCCAGTTTCACCCCGTCGAACATGGCTGGCATCTCCGGCGCCACCGGGTACACTTCAGGCTCTTGAGACGTCATGGCCTGATTGCAGAGGTGAGAAAAAGACAGAGGTCAGCATCAATATGTTGGTATTACAACTGCATGATATGGACAAAATCTGAGTACTGCAATCACTACACATTGCGATTGCGGCAGCTTTCAAGATATTAAAGGGCCGATATCATCACTTTTCTGGAATTAAGAAGGCTGTAAATATTGTTTCAAAGGGTACTTTTACGTTCCTCACCCACACTGTCCTTTTTAATGGAGAATAAGCTAAAAAAAATAGCCTGTTGTTAAACGATAGTTTTTGTGATGTCACTAAATCAACACACTAAAATATATCCCCTTATTCTGGCTACAGCAGTTTAGCCCCATCATTCATGTACAGATTCACCAAAACCTTTAATGGTTGAAATTAGACTTTTGTTGGATTACAAGAACACCTTGATTCATCAGAACATCCAGTAACTCACCTAGAGCAGTGATTGGACATTCTGTCAGAAACACTATGATTGGTTAGAAGCCTTTTGCAATATCAGTTTTGCAGAAGCAGATAGTGCAATAACGATTAACCGACGATATATTGTACAGCCCTAGTCAGTATACAAGCTAAAATGTGATTAAGTAAAAGTTAAAGTTAAAGTAATGCAAATGCAGAACTGTTAGACGACACTTAACACTTCTTTGTAAAGAGGAACTTAAAAAAAAAAACCAAACAAACAGGAACAGCTGATCATGATAACCTAAAACAGATGGTGCAACTTACTTTGTTGCTCAAGTTGATTTCGAGAATGCAAACCCTGGCACTTGGTCAACAATGCTGCACTTGCAGGGGGTTTTGGTCACAGTGTTTAGGTCCAATCTGTGAAGAAAAACACATTTCACTTATCAGATGTGGCAGATCATATTCTTTCATTAAACAAAACGGGAAAATCATAATAATGTTAATAATGACTGGCTTCATGTTGACATGTGGTCATCATTTTAAAGACTGATCCATTTAACAGAGAGAAAGGAGAAGGCAGAGTGCAAACCTCAAACTAAACATGTTTCTTAATGACCATTTTCTAGTAATCTTCATCACAAATTAGGCAGTTACTTGTTAGATAAGGCTCAGGCTAAAGTAAATTAAGAGACTACAAACAGTATAACACCAGACAACCTCACAGCAAGGAATCTAGCGTCTAGGCAACACAAATCATTTCCCAGCCAGAGGCTCAGCACTATCCTGAGTCCATGAAAAATAAATTAAAAATATTGTAGAACAGTGTTAATAAGGCCTATCAGAAAGTTAAGTTTCAAAAGTGTACTTTAAGTATTTTAGAAAGAAATGCTACATTGTACATTGGCAAAAGTTGTGTATCTTAATATAGTTTAATACTATTACTATTGTAAATGACTTTGGATAAAGCCATTTGCTAGATAAATGTAATGCAATATAAGGTTCTACTACTACTACTGATATTAACATTAATGCCCTATTTTGTCAAATCAACCCACCACAAAATGTGCACTTTCCCAATACAAAACGTCCGATCATCCCAGCTCTATAAACATAACAGATATTCACTAATCATTGATAAAAAAAAACAAAACAAAGATCACTTAAATCAAACTCACACAGACTGAATTTACTCACTGGAAAGAAATATAATGAGACCTTAGGTATGAAGATCTACAGACTATGAGGAGTTAAGAATATATTACGTAGGAGCTTCTATGGGGGATTTTTTTTTGTTATAAAAACCGGTAAACGATTAGGATGTTTCTCTCCTAAATAAATTAATGTTAATTGTATTTAAGCCAGAGCTGTGACGTTTTTTGGAGTGTTCTGAGAAAATAAAGAGTTTCTGCCCTTAAATTAATAGAGCTTTAAATAATCTGAAACATAGTTGAAACTGAGATTAAACTGAGTTGTTTGATATTAAGAATTGGAATGAATTGAGTTTTCTCTTCAGGCGGGTCGTGCGTGACTGAGACTCCAAACATGATTCACCGGCTAGTCATGCTTCAGTAATGATGCATTAATAGAAATAGATGCACTAAATCACAAACTGTTTTCTTGTGATTTGTGCATTATTTGTCTATTAAAAGAGAAGATTGTATGGAGAAAACGTAAACAATTTACCCGGATGTCAACAACGACAGTACCCCCAAGTATCTCTCTCTATGTCTCTCTAGGTCTCTACACACCCACATGTTGTAGAAAAACTAGTTTATTTTAAAAGTAAATTAAAAATATATGAAGCACAGTGAAGTGGTGAGGCAGGATGGACAGATCAGACAGTAAACAGAATATGGCCCACGGTGGCTAGCAGAGAAACACAACAGCAGCAGTCAGCGTTAAAAACACACATATAACAGGTACCTGTTGTGAAAAACCTTCAGGCAACAGCTCCCGCTCCCCATGTATGTGTGAAGTTTAGCTATCTCGGTCCCTTTTCCATCAGTAATCCTAGTTTTATCCGAGCCGCAGCTCAACCCGTCCGCTCTTTCTAGCACCTTCTCCCTCTTCTCCTCTCTCAGGGAGGACTCTTCCTGCTGCACCGATGCTCATTTACATACCGACCTCCTCATTGGTCCACAGTCCCCACCGCGTCACTAGGTAGGGCTGTGTTACCGGCTGTGTCCAGATAAGAGTACATGGTGCCCTAGATAGGATCCTATCTTGTGAGAAGGGTAACATGTCCCAGTGTTAGTATTCTGAGGCCCAGTAAAATCTCACGTTCAGCTTTCAACAACAAAATAATTAGTAAATCATTTAGATTGATATTATCGACCACCTCCAGGATAGGGGGTTCGGATCCAGGTCCTGGCCTCGTGTGTGGAGGCCAGAATCTGGGTCCTGGCCACCTGTTCTCCTCGTAGTGGCGTGGGTTTGCTCCGGCGTATCCGGTTCCTCCCACAGTCCAAAGTATACATGTCAAGTGTTTTGGGGATTCTAAACTGACCGTGTATGAGTGAATGATGTGTGTGTTCTGTGTTGGGCAGGCGCAGGGTGAGTCCCTGTCTCGTGCCTGTAGACCCCGGGATAGACACTGGGTACCCCTGACCCTAGGGAGGATTAAGTGCACACAGAAAATGAAAGAATGATATCAAAAGAGTGGATGATTTTCTATTCCAAACTGTTGCAGGGCAGTGTTAACGAGTAACAGAAGCAAAACAGAGGAGGAAGAGAAGGAGTATACTTTATTTAACACAGTTGAAATGTCCCTTGCTCTGAAACTGTATTAATTATTTATTATTGTAGAATGCAAATGTGCAAAAATTACCCGAATAAGCTTTTGCTGTTATTTCTGCTATACCTGTAAATAACAGGTATGACAAAGAATGTTGAGAATGTTCATTTACCATGTTGAGAATGTTAAAGTATTTTCATACATTAATGAATGATTCTGTACATTTGTACCTTTATCACCATTTTTACCAGGCCAGGGCAAGGCTGATACAGGAGATAAATGTCTTATAACATATGAGACCCATAAACCTGTCTGTGTCTTTAAACATAGCCTAAGCAATATTTAAGTAATTCTGGGCACACAGGTTTCGATCAGCATTGCACACAAGAGTTGCCCTTCCCTCTCAATGCTATCATGCTTATTGGAATTTAATGATTAAAAAAATTCAGTGGAGAAAACATTTGGCGCCGTTGTACGAAAGAACTGTTCTGCTTTCGAAGGAATCTTATCAAATTCTAGGACATTTGAAACACAAACACACCTAAAACTGTACGAGTGAAGCCAGCGTGTTTATTGGACGCAGCCGGAGTGTATACTTCTCACAGCAGCCGTGCTCATTTGCATACGCCTTTCCTATTGGCCTGTGGTATGTGTACGTCATTATGCTACGCTCTCCTCCGCGTTCTTCTTTTGGTGTTTTTATTATCTGTCAGAAATAAACAAAGAGGATTTTAGTTTTGCTGCAAAGAAATTCACTGTTGTAACGACACCAAATTGGACAAAGTTGTAAACACTTATGATTTTCATAATCCGTTGAAATGATTGAGCTCTGTGTAAAATAAATATATTTTAATAAATTGCTTTCATCATGACTACGTCATACGTTATTAATTAATTAATTGATTAATACGTAGTAAACGTCTTTAGAGTGGCCAGAGACTGATAATGTCACATTTTATGAAAAATAATGATTATAAATGTACAGCTTTCGTCTTGTTAATGTGTGATATGTTATTCCAGCCACAGAAACACACAAGATTGCAAGCAAAGTGCTGCAAATCCAGCCAGTTTAAAGCAAAAGTGTAGTGTCATAGTGGAGTGCTCAATGGTTTAAATAAAAGCCTATAGGCAGAAATAATATTGGAACACAGTAACCAGCCATAACATTAAAACCACCTGCCCAAGGTTGTGTACGTCCCCTTCATTTTGCCAAAACAGCTTTGACCCATGAAGGCATGGATTCCACAAGACCTCTGAAGGTGCTGTGGCATTGGAACAAAGACGTTAAAGCAGGTCCTTTAAGTCCTGCAAATCGGGAGGTGTGGCCTCCATGGATTGGACTAGTCTGTCTAGCATGTTCCACAGAGGCTCAATCAAATTAGATCTGTGGATTTTGGAGAACACATCATCACGGTGGTATTCCACAAACCATTCCTGAACAGTGTTTACAGTGTGGGGAGCATCATCCAGCTGAACGAGCCCACTTACATTAGGGAACATTAACATTAACATTTACATTTACAGCATTTAGCAGATATATATTACTGCTCAAGCAGTCCACATCTGTTCTTCAAACCTGAAATGTTATACTTAAATCAACATCTGCTATTCAACCAGGTTAAATGGCAGCTAGGTTACACACCTAAACAACTCCTGTCGAAGGGAAGTCAGAGGTTAAAGCATAAGTAAGGAAGGCATGGAGTTGAAAGTGTAAGTGCCCAAAGAGTTTTAAAAAAAAAAGAAAATAGGGAAGAAGAAATGAATAAGCAATAACGAGAGGCCTAGTTAGTCACCAAGATGCTCCTTGAAGAGGTGGGTCTTCAGGCGACGTTTGACGACAGTGAGGGATTCTGCAGATCTGATCGGAAGAGGGAGTTCTTCCCCCACTGGGGGGCTAAGACTTGACGCATGTCTTCCTCTTCTTGCACTCATTGTTATGATGAATGAGTGAATTTGGTTTGCAGCAGATAAGTAATGTCCACATGATTGCAGGACTCTGTCATGGTAGGACCCTTTCCGAACTCAGAGGAAGGTGAGACACAGGTGCAGACTTCCATGAATGCACCTGTGTCTCACATTTACAACAATCAAAACAAACGGGAAGCAAACTGGCGCGAGGGCCGAACATGAACTTAGATAATTGAGAGAGTTCAGACGAGACAAGTAGATATGAGAAGGGGGGTTTAGTAGGAAGAAGGTCCGACTTTGGAGTGTAATGCTTCACGCCACAGCTGAGGATCATAGTCCCTTAAATAGTCAGCCTGGGGTTAATCAGCTGTGGGTGGAGCACAGTTCATGGTCTCGTTGCGACCCCCAGCAGCCGCAGACCGGAATCATTACAGTACCCTGCCCCAAAGGCGCCACTCCGGGGCGTCTAAGCAAACCCCTCAACCCACATGACCAAAGAAGGGGGAAAGGAGGAGGGCACATAACTTCCAATCTCCAAGGCGGTGGTGGGTGAGGTGGCAAAGGAGATGATCCCCCTGCAGCGAAGAAAAATGGAGTAGGAGCCGGTGCAGGGTCAGGGACCGGAGCAGGGGAGTCCGGTGCTGGAACCGGTGCAGGGTCAGGGACCGGAGCAGGGGAGTCCGGTGCTGGAACCAGTGCCGGGTCAGGAGCTGGGGTTGATGAGCCCAGTGTGAAAGCCATGGGGAGAGAGCCTCTGCGTTCGTGAACAGCATTGCAGGAGACTGGGTTAATTGGAACTGAACTGACATCGGATGCTGAGCGGGGAGGAAAGGCTGAGATGCGCGGAGAAGTTGAGCTGAGAGCCGGAGCTGGGGCTGGACCGAGGGCCGGGACTGGACCGAGAGCCGGGACTGGGGCTGGAGCTGGACCTGGACCGAGCGCAGGAGCTGGAGCTGGGGCTGGACCGAGAGCCGGGACCGGGGGCTGGAGCTGGACCTGGACCGAGCGCAGGAACTGGAGCTGGACCTGGACTTGGACCGAGCGCAGGAACTGGACCTGGACTTGGACCGAGCGCAGGAACTGGAGCTGGACCTGGTCCTGGACCGAGCACAGAGCCTGGAGCTTGAGTTAGGCTGAGTGACGCTGAGACAGTTGGATCTTGACTAAGTGCTGGGAGCAGAGCCTGAGTTGGGCTAAGCGTCGCTGGGAGCAGAGCCTGAGTTGGGTTAAGTGGCGCTGAGGCGGCCGGAGCTGCATTTAGGACTGAAACTGAAGTTATAACAGGGGTTGGAGCTGGGTTGAAGGCTGGAACAGGGGTTGGAGCTGGGTTGAAGGCTGGAACAGGAGTTGAAGCTGGGTTGAAGGCTGGAACTGGAGTTGGAGCTGGGTTGGAGCTGGGTTGAAGGCTGAAACTGGAGTTGGAGCTGGGTTGAAGGCTGGAACTGGAGTTGGAGCTGGGTTAAAGTCTGGAACTGGAGTTGGAACTGGGTTGAAGGCTGGAACTGGAGTTGGAGCTGGGTTGAAGGCTGGAACTGGAGTTGGAGCTGGGTTGAAGGCTGGAACTGGAGTTGGAGCTGGGTTGAAGGCTGAAACTAGAGTTGGAGCTGGGTTGAAGGCTGGAACTGGAGTTGGAGCTGGGTTGAAGGCTGAAACTGGAGTTGGAGCTGGGTTGAAGGCTGGAACTGGAGTTGGAGCAGGGTTGGAGCTGGGTTAAAGTCTGGAACTGGAGTTGGAGCTGGGTTGAAGGCTGGAAATGGAGTTGGAGCTGGGTTGAAGGCTGGAACAAGAGTTGGAGCTGGGTTGAAGGCTGGAACTGGAGTTGGAGCTGGGTTGAAGGCTGTAACTGGTGTTGGAGCTGGGTTGAAGGCTGGAAATGGAGTTGGAACTGGGTTGAAGGCTGAAACTGGAGTTGGAAGTGGGGTTGGAGCTGGGTTGAAGGCTGGAAACTGGAGTTAAAACTGGAGTTGGACCTGGGTTGAAGGCTGGAACTGGAGTTGGAACTGGGTTGAAGGCTGGAACTGGAGTTGGAACTGGGTTGAAGGCTGGAACTCATATCTCTCTAAGGCTGGAACTGGACTTGCGCGGCCAAGACGAATCTCCAAACGGAGGCTGAGCTCTATCATACCCTCCAGTGTTACGGGAAGTCCGATCCGGGAGAGCTCGGCTTGCAGGTGGGGTGCCAGGCCCTCATAGAACTTGTTTTTAAAACCGAGTCGCTTCTCCCGGTCTGGGCCGTCAGGGTACGAAATTCCACCGTGTATGCCGTCACGGAGTGGGTTCCCTGTCTGATGTAGAATAGCCAGGGAACAGACGACTCACCGAGAGGCATAGATGGTTTGTTGGAGACGCTGGAGGAGCTGGAGGATGAGCTGGCGTCAGAGGGAGAGCCGAAGGACAGGCTGGAGAAACCGGGTAGTGTTTTTACGCTGCTAAGGAGGCAGCCATCTTGGCCTCGTCGGGTTTGGAGTGCGGAGGAGAGACGAGAGGAGCCGAATGACGGGCCAAGGAAGTCTGCTGTATCTCGTCGGGTGGAGCATTCTGTCATGGTAGGACCCTTTCCGAACTCAGAGGAAGGTGAGACACAGGTGCAGACTTCCATGAATAAGTGCGTTTATTTTCAACAATCAAAACAAACGGGAAACAAACTGGCGCGAGGGCCGAACATGAACTTAGATAATTGAGAGAGTTCAGACGAGACGAGTAGAGAGATATGAGAAGGGGGTTGAGTAGGAAGAAGGTCCGACTTTGGAGTGTAATGCTGTGGGTGGAGCACAGTTCACGGTCCCGTTGCGACCCCCAGCAGCCGCAGACTGGAATCATGACAGACTCAAGGTTTCCCAGCAGATCACATAGTGCATCCTGGTGCTGCCATCCATTCCATCCACCCATGTGCATTAGTGAGCCTTAGGCACCCCTGACCCTTTTTCCAGTTCACCGGACGTCCTTCAAAGACCTGCTGTTTTTCAAGATGTTCTGACCTGTTGCAATCGGGTCCTTGTCAAAAAGGCTCAGATCCTTATATTTGCCCATTTTTCCTGCTTCAGACACATCAAGTTCAAGAAATGGCTGTTCACTTGGGTCTAATATATGCACCCCACTTTCGACAGGTGCTAGTGGCTTTAATATTGAGGATGATATGTGTATCTTAATTTAATAGCTCTTTTAAATATATAAAGAAGGCAGTTTTAAAGTGAAATAATCTGCTTATTATTCTAATACCTCACAAAGTTCATTATATCTCTGAGCTGCAGGCCTAGAACTGAGGCCTGAGAGAGCTATTAAGTAAAGTAGGCTTTTCACCCTACAGTTGCCAAGTATGGCTGGCACAAAGCAGATAATGTAAAAAAATCAGACTCAAAACCTTATTCCACTGTTCATTCAATGCAACTGTATTTTTCTTTTGAAGTGACAACCAACACACAAGACGAAAATGTAGAGATTATTGAGGTCCAACCTCAGATGTTTATCCTCTTGTCTCCAAATTGCATTATTTGCTACTAGCGCCCCTGGTGTAGACTATATGTATTGGCTGCCTGGTTCTGTAGAAGGGATGACAATAATTTTTCACATTTTCTGCATAAACTGAATTGTTAACATGTGAACAAAGTCATTCTGAGTGGCTTTGGTATGAAATGCTCAATTCCAGAGGAACTTACCCAGTTAGAGTTGTTCACAGTGGTGGGGAATGGAACCAGACAGTTATTACTGTCTGAAAATGCTTTTAGAATGATATGAATGCACTGTCTGATGTTCTTAATACTTAAGCAAGAACTTAATACAAGCAGTAGACAAGCACTATTTTACCATCATCATTACTCAGAAGACACATGTATGTTCACTGGTGAATATAATTATGTTAAAATCATGACCTCTGGTTCCATCCATCCATTATCTGAACAGCTTATAATTGTCAGAGTCATGGGGCATGCTGTAGCTCATCCCAGTGATCACAGAGTGAAAAACGGAGAAACACACTGGATGGTTTGCCAGTCCATCACAGGGCACACACACAAATGCACACATACAAAGGGCAATTCAGCATCTCCAATTCACCTGATGTGCATGTCTTTGGAGAGGAAACCAGAGAATCCAGAGAAAAATGCAAACTGGACACAAAAAGGACCCTTGGTAACACAGAAACTTAACCCAGGCACTTCTTGTTGTGTAATGACAGCGTTGCCCACTGCACCACCGTGCTCCTCAACCTCTGGCTACATTTACATCAAACAAATCTGATTTTTTTTTTGATTATCAATGATTAAACTACATGTAAATAAAAAAAAATTGGGAAATTCCCCTTTAACAAGTTCTTTTCTTCTTGACCCCAATTCAACGTAAACCCTTAACTCACTCTCACGACTACAGAACTCACTCGTTATTTTTACACCCCTTGTCACAGCATATGACCCAAAGTTCGTTGACCTCACATGGCTCAAAGCTTTTGCCATGAAAGAATAATGGCTAACACGAGCAAACCACCACACGATGTGCCAGGTGTTTGACCGCTAAGTCACAAACCCAGTGTTCTCCTCCAGGCTGGACCAAGGCTAACTAAACACCGAAAAAACGGCCTTGATCATCAGCCTTGCAGAGCGCGGAAGCAAAAAAAGCGAAGAAAAAAAAGTACACCACATATAAGAACCGTAAGTGCTATGAAGCATGAACCCGAAGACTTTGCTGGGCAAGACAATGACTACACACCAAATAATCTACACATATACATGTTTGTGTATTTAATTTCTACATGAACACTACATACATGTGTAAATATGTATAGGCCTATTTTGTGTATAATTTCCCCATGAACACAGCATCAACACCAGCTGTTTTCATGTAACATATTCATTTAAGTAATTTCAAACAGGTTTACAATTAAACCTGTTAACATGTCATGAAAGTGTCCTCTAGTGAGTACATGAGGGGCCATAAACTGCACAATAAAGTGGGTAGAATTAAACAGACAAATCTCCTCCCATCTGAACTTTGGAAACAGTGTGGGCTGAGGACTTTCCAGCGCGCCTGAACTGTCCTCTCTTCTTCAAACCTGTGCGTATTCCGGGTAAGTTGGCTCTCTTTACCGCTCCATTATCCTCTGTGATGACTCTGATAAGCCTGGGTTATTGATAAGCAGGGCCTACTAGTATTTGCAGTATTTTTGTCATGTTGTTTTGACCTTGGTAAAACAACAGCAAGATTAAATCATGTTTGTATCAGTTACTTTAATCCCAGGTAGATTATTCAGTATGTAATATATGCTTATGACAGTAAATAGAAGTTGATGCAAAAGCTGTTGATAGTTAAGGCTTTAAATGCCTGTTATATGTTGGTATCTAACAAATGTGTGCACATTCACCTTATCTAAAGAGTAATCTATTTCTTATGTAATCTAATTATTACTGTACTTACTGTACTACTTTCTCTTATGGCTGAACAGCTGTTTGAATTGAAGGGAAAGTGCTGGTAGAAGCTGCACTGACGTTAGATTTTAGGAATGAAATAAACATGCTCTAATCGACCTACCTGATGGTCGGAGATGAGTATGAGCAATCACTAAATGAGTCGTATGAAGAATCTTTAGGATGGAGCATCTTAATGGTTTTAGTCAATGAAACAATTCAAGCAATGCATGTATTTACAGTGGTTTCTTCTGTAATGCTGGCAGACTCTGGAAATGCTGTGGCTTTGGATAGCGCTATGCCTCACGTGGCCAGGTAACACACTCTCCTCTTTTTCTAGGGAAAAACAATTCTGTTTGCACAAGCTAAACTCATTCCAGTGTAAACTGGCCCATTCTGATTCAATGCACTGACTATGAGTGGCAGTATATATTATATTTGAGGTTTCAGTATATTCAGTATTTCTCTAACATCTTTTTTTTGTTAAAAAATTAACCTAACATAATATCTTACATTTCACTCCACAAATGCTTCTTGAGCAGTTACACATCTTTTCAGACCCACTGTGTTGGAAAAGATCTTCCTACAGTAGAAGGACAAGGAGGAAAATGTCGATTTTTTCAGATCTGAAGTGAGAGTGGCTTGACTTTCTTCTCAAAAATCAAAGCTTTTAGTGCTGTTAATCTGAGGTGATCTACTAGGTTTTGCACGGTTGTTAGGACTTCCTGAGAAGTTTCTGCTTAAGCCCTTTATTGCTGCACTTGAGGGAGAAATGTGTGAGTCAGCTGAGGTATGTGTGAGTAGCTGCTTGTGTGAATGTGCCTCTTTGAGCGGAAGCATCATGTCAGAGAATGCTTTTGTTGGGAGGACACAACTGTAACTGCTTGGAGTTGAATGGATGAAGAACTTAAAGAGGCACTCTTGAGGTCTTGACTAGAAATTGAATAAACTTTTGCGAAGTACTGTATGTGAAAACATTCAAAGACACGAACAACAATATATAAATGTACCGACATCTATGAATCGTTCATAACATAACATTTTGGTGACCCTTCGAACGCCCCACTCCGTGAATGAGTGGTAACACTCGATGTTCTGAGTCAGAAGCGGCGCAGGTTCATTTACCAACATAAAAAGAATGGTTGAGTGGTTAGTGTATTGTGTGAGCGTTCTGGGTTCAAAACCCACTGCGGCAGATTTTTAAGGAATTTCAATAAAGATTTCTGATTCTGATTTATTATTTGTTTTCTGTTTACTTAGGTGCAAGCAGCTTTATGATCCACAATGCTGCAGAAAGCCTTTGTCTGCAGGACTCCCACAGGGACGCCCGAGCTGAGTTAGGGAGGTGCAGTGTGGACTCAGAGCTGCAGCAATGGCTCTGGAAAGAGACATGGTTCCTTATGAATGTGGGCACCCAGAGATGCCTGTCTGCCCACCACAACGACCCCATCCAGACGCTTGAATGTGATGGTGGAGACCACCTGCAGTGGAATTGTCTGAACCACAGGCTAATCAGTGTAAATCGTTCTCTGGAGCTGGGCACAGAGGGAGGGAAACTTGTTCTGACCAACAGCGGGAAAAAAACCAAGTGGAGGTCCCTGGATGAAGGAAACATCTGCCAAGACAAGCTCAGTAAGTTCAGTATAGAGAAACTTGGAAAAGGGCTGCATACTATGGTCAAAACTATTATACTGTCATTGTTGTTATCTACTGCAATTGTAAATTTTCATTTTTTTAAAATAAAAGAGTAATTTAATGTAGTTTTATCCTTACAGTGCCCATATACTAGGCACAATTAGAACCAAGGCAATTTACACCAGTCGGGTTAGAAAATGCTCATAAAAATGTATTATGACTGTTTTTTATACATAAAAAACAGAAATTACCTTGGGTAAAATAAAATCATAATATATAAGATGTGGACCTTTTTAAAGCACATTGCAGGGCTATTAGTGTAATGTGGCTAAAGATCAGCCTGAAATATTTTGCTCTAGAAAAGTATAATAGGAAATTATTGGCATATATTACACTTCTATATTTGTATTCCATGTACATACAGATAGTGATTTTAGGTGATTCTGGAAGGAAAGCATAACAAAATTAGTTAATATATATAATAATCCTTAAGAGAATTATGGATTAAGGTCAAGCAGTTAGTAAGTATGACAGAATGGTCAGATGAAACAAAGGCTATTATCATGTACAATCACCACCGAGTAGCATTAAACTGTAGCTAGAAGTTGCCTTTAATCCATGACCACACTTCATTAACCCTTGCTTCAAAAATACCCCCAAAAATAAGTTAAAGTGGTCTCAGAACAACCTGACCTAAAAACCTGACTGAAGCAAGGGGGTGTTTGCAAGAACTTCAAGTGTATTTTATGTTCAGTTAAGAACATCTCTGAATCCGTTCTGTTGGACTGAATTGAAATGTGTAGTATAATAAAATATAAAGGTCATTATTTAAGCAAGGGCGGCACGGTGGCGCAGGGGTTAGCTCTGTTACCTCACAGGAAGAAGGTCCTGGATTTGGCTCCCGGATTGGGCGCAGGGTCTTCTGTGTGGAGTTTGCATGTTCTCCCCGTGACCGTGTAGGTTTCCTCTGGGAACTCCAGTTTCCTCCTACCACCAAAAACACGTGTGCATTGGGGATAGGTCAATTGAGTACACTAAATTGCTTCTAGGTGTGACTGTGAGTGTAAATGGTTGTTTGTCTCTGTATGTGGCCCTGCGACGTGCGGCAACTGTCCAGGGTGTACCCTGCCTTTGCCCATAGCAGCTGGGATAGGCTCCAGCCAACCAACTGTCCAGCGGTAAAAGGCGATGGAGCTTGGAGGAAGCACAAGCTAGCCTTTACTCTCCCAGTGCTAATGATAGTCTGTAACTGGGGGAGTCCTAGCTAGTGATCTGAACTGAGCATGAACAAACGGTGGAGGGGAGAGGTGGTCATACAACAATATATTGTTTTAAGACCATTAGTCATTTTTGCAAAATACACTATGTGTTGCCCCCACAGGATCCAGAAGGCAGAGTGAGCCCGGTGAGTATGAATTTTTAGAGGTTGATGAGGACCACATGGGCCACACCATGACTGAAGAACAGAGAGAGTATCTGAGGTGGCTCTATCGCACTGAAGAATGTGAGTATTAAACCTGCTCCTTAATTCAGCTCTTGTTCCAGTTGTTTTACATCTACCTGAGAGTGTCATGATGTCAGTGATCAAAAAAGCATCTAGGAGCATTCTGTCAAAGTAAAAAGGGTGTGAGAGGAGACAGGGCTGAATTTTTCCCTGATAAATGAGTGTGAATAGGTGATGTCAGTTACAAGTCAAAACCTCACAATTAAAACTCATGTCAAACCTGAAAACATGTGAATTCTTACACCACTATGCGCTCAAGGCTGTTGGACTGCAGTTCTTGAGGTCCTGAATGTGGCGTTCACGTCATGTGCCAATTAGGAAGCCATTCATGAACTGAATGAGGTTAAAAAGATAAAATGCTAAATCGTGTCAGGGCATTGACCTCCAACAACTGGGTTTGGCAACAAAACTGCTGTTTTACAGCCCAATACATAATAGATATGATTGCAAAGTTGGTAATCTTTATAATCCTTGCTATTGGTGGGTGTGACCATTTACTGGCCCATTTGGTTCCTTGGAAATAAACAATTAAAACATATATGAAATAAAAAAATGGAAATAAAAAAGGAAGCCATTTTTAATGAGCCAAATGCCCAGAATTAGACAATACTGAGAAGATGACAAAACATATTCAGCAAAGATGAACACAGTTCTTGAAATGTGAATGCCATTTGAATCATTAATGTTCTCCATAGCCTTTAACACACTTACACACACCTACACACCTACTCATACAAAGGATCTAAAAGGCCTAGTTATCTTTGTGGGTTTTAAATCTTCCCCATTTACTAGGTTCAGGTTCAAAAGATTGTTTTGGTTACTGTGTCTGTATATACTGCATATATCTTCTGATTGGCCGCCCTGTATCGCATCCCACGTATAAATCCATATTAGGAATTAGGAATTTCCGTGGATTAGGAATTGAATGGTACTTATGGAAACAATACCACTACAAAAAATCAGTTTGCAATAAAGGGCTACTAAAGAAATAGCAGAAAGGCTATGGTGGTAGATGATTAGCGCACTAACAAGAAATGGGTACCTTCTTTTACAGCAACATCATGGGTGTTAGCCATGCTGGCATTGTCTTTCATAGCTCTGCTGCTGGGCTGCATGTTCCTGGTCATGGGCACGATGGGTAACAGGTCAGTATTTGCAGTAAAAACGCAATTAAGTTAAGATGATAGCTCTTCAGGCTACGGACTGAATGCTAGGTTTTAGAGAAAGGCAGAGAGTCGGGGCAGCAAAACCTAACACAGAAAAGTCAAATTGCACATGGAGTTTATTTTCCTGACCTTCCGTGTGGTCACTCCTGCAGAAACAGGAGGAAGATAGCCCATTACAAGGCCGCCGCCGCCGCCGCCGCTGCGCCCTCTACCTCGGCACAACTTGAGATGGAGGAGCTTCATGTCATCACTCATGTGAACGAGGACAAAAACTTATACACGGATCCAACGCAGGACTGTCACCTGGACGACAAAATAGAACCAACAGAGGGCGCTAGCGAGACAGAGGTGCTGCAGCCTGGGGAGATTGTAGTCACTTGGAAGGACGGAAACGTCTCAAATCTGTATTCTGATGCTCCAGAGGACGGAGGGGAGAAGACACATGAGTGACACATGGACCACATATCAGATCTGTATCAACATTTTCAAAGGCTGGCTTGACCTAAATCACTGTTCTCAAGCAAAAATGTCACACACTACAAATATATCCCCTCACATTTTGCTCAATTTTTGGAATTTATAGTTGTATGCAAAAGTTTTAACACCCTCAGACAAATTATATGCTTTGTTAATGCAACAAATATAAAAACATGGCATTTTTTAGTACACAGTCTCTATTTATTTTAAATCTAAAATGTAAAAAATGTAAAAAAATGATATGCAAAATATCAAATGTTCCATATCTTTTGACAGCTCTGCGCTCCCCCTTTGGAGAATGTGTATTTTTTTACTTCATCAGAGCCTGTAATTTAATCGAGGTTCCACAAACTTTTGCATACAAAACATTATATACTAGACACTATATACTATGTATTGCCTCAATATCATTAATATATGTTATGAAAGTGAAAGTGAAAGTGAAAGTGACCATTCTGTCATACTAGAACACACCACAGCACACAGTGTGAACAGCACGAAATTCCTCCTCTGCATTTAACCCATTCACCAAGAATGGGTTATATGCTTTATGGCTAACCCACTCCCCAGTACTGGAGCACACCTGCACTGTGCTGTTCATTGTTTCTCCTCTCAATTTGAGAAAGCACTTGAATAAATCACTGTAAAATTTACAATTACTGACAACTATAAATACACCATCAAAGTCATTCTAATCTACTTCATAGTTTATTACAACTCTCCATATTGTTGCTGTTGGGACAAATTTATTTTGGGGGAGGTTTTTTGTTTGTTTTTTTACTTTTTAAGCATACTTTGAAAACACCTGTAGAGCTTTACACTGAATGGAAATAATATAGACTAACAAAAGTGGTTTACTTTTTATTAACCTCAGTCATAAGTTATCATTGTTTTTCCATTCTTCTGTAAAAATGACTGTCTTGGAGGTATAAGATCTTTTCATGAAATATTGCATGTTTTGTATGCGGTAAACTGTACAAAAGATCAGAATTCAGCAAAGTACAGTAATACTTTTATTTTAAATTGAAGAAAACAGTATGCTATTGTAAATTATACTGCCTGTTTCCCAAACTGCATACTATCACACTAAACAATATGAAAAAAATTAGTACACCACCATTGAAATGCATTCAGTAATGTAGTATGTAAGGTGTAAAAGTGTGTGGTTTGGGATGCAGTGAATGTAATTTAATACAAAATAAAATCTTTGAGGCATCATATTTAAGGTCTAATGTCACTCAAAAATGCTTTTTTTAAATAAAAAATTACAGGGGAAGCAAAATTAGTCTTATTTGCATACGAATAAAAAAGGTGCAGGATTTATTTAATTCTTAGCATTATAACATATGGGAACATTTGAAAAACTCTTTAGCCCATCCCTAAGAGGACGTGTGGAAGCATTTTTTGAACTGACTTGTGATGTTAAATCTAGGGTATTCTTATCAAAACGTTCATCGAGTACTGGGAATAGTATTATTGTAAAGGAAATATTTAATGTATTAATTTTCAGTAAGCTTACAATTACTAAAATCACCAACTGATCATTTACATTAATGCTTGGTTTCTGTGCACTTACTTTAGGAACATTATGAACATTTCAGTATATGTTCACAAGTCCATGTATCATTATTATAAATGCACTATTTCTGAGCATGTGAGTATCTGTGGCTCTAAATTGTAATATGTAAGTAATTAGTAATCTGTGATTGTGGCACAATATACTACTTGATATTTATTCTACTTTTTTATCAGCAAACATGATTTAAAATAAAGTTTGGTCATTTAAAAGCAGCTCTTTAGAAATACAGCATGTGTTTGGCATTCAGAGGGGACAGAAGAATGAAGACAAAGAGCAAAGCAGTTATAAACACAGTCTTCCTGTGAAAGTAAGTGTTCTTATGTGGAGCTTAAACCAAACAAAACCATTCAAAGACAAAACTAGCAATCACTAGATGCCCAAAAGTATCCACACTCTCCTTTTAATTAGTGAGTTCAGCTATTTTTTGGGGGCCCCATTGGTGACGGAGGCAGTTTGCACACACTTAGCTTCTATAATGTATATAAAGAAAAGCACAGACAAATTAAAAAGGCCACTGTACCCAATAACAGTTGTCTAGAGGGTAACAAAGCCCCCCAGCACTGTACAGTGGGGCAGTGGAGCTGCATTCTCTTGAGTGTTGAAGCTAAAATCAATCCGGGTGAGCTAGATAGGCGAATGTGATGTAGACCTGGGTTTCTCAATCACTGGGCCGCAGAGCACTGATGGGCTGCAAAGGCTTTTGATTGGGCCGCGAATCTAAAATCGAGAACAGCCATTGGTCCTCAATTGGTTATTTAATATCATCTAATGTGGCCAAGTGGGCCTTGGCAACATGCCGTGATAGATAGGTGGGCCTTAATGTTGAGAAGGTTGAGAACCATTGATCTAGAACTAACCGTCCAACGTCAGTAGCTGTTCTTGTGTTTTTGAATGCAATCAAACCCTTACAACAATGTTCCAATATCTAAAACCTTTCCAAAAGAGAAAAGGTTATTACTTCAGTAAAGTGGGTACAAGCGCCACTATTAATACCCTTGATGTCAAGAAACCTTGGACAACTAAATATCTACTAAACTTTGGACATGCAATGTGCAAATCTTGATTGCAATCTTAATTTAGGAGTATTTCTAGAAGTATTTGAATAAAACAAGACTGCACTCCACCGACATTTCAAAATTTCTGCGTAATTAATTGGTTAAGATGTGAGTTATTCAGAGCCCTTTGAAGAGAAATGCTCAGTTCTAGAGAAATTTGGTCCAAAAAAGAGCAGGTGAAGGTTGTTTTTGCTTGATAATCAGCACTTAAGGGTGAATTCAGTGTATGAGCTCAGTTTATAGGGTTCCTATTGGAGCTGGCACTTATGGTCAATCAGGCCTGATGCACAGAACATAAAGTTTACACACTAATCGGAATTTAGTACTTAATTAAAGACTAATATGTGGACTTTATGAATGTCAAGTTTTTATACAGTACTGTGCAAACGTCTTGAGACACCATTCATTTCTTTATATTTTGCTTTGAATCACCTTGTTGGTGCAAAAATACAATTTTATGCCTGTCATAAAGTGTTGGGTTTCGCATATTTAGTCGATTAAAAAATGGAAACAAATGTTTTACTGTGACAAGCTACAAAGTACCTAAAGATACAAGGTGCTTAGATAAAAGTGTTCCAACCACTCAGCATTCAGCACCACCAGTATACTGATCACCGCTTGATCATCTGGAATCATCTGCACCTGTTTCTTCACTGGGCTTTGTTATGCTTGAATGATTCATAAGTGTGCATAAGTCACTGTGTGGCTTAACAAACAAAACATTCCTCTGAAACTGGTCAAGTTCAGGGACTGGACTGAAAATGAGTGTCTTTGAAAGCCCATCAGGAAGCCTGGAGAACTCTTCATCAAGACTACAATCAAATACGAATATGAGAAATTAATGATGGCTCAAGTCTTTTGCACAGAACTGTATCTGATTACAATGATTTCAAACTAAATTAAAGTGACTGTTACAGCACTAATAACCCAAAGTTAAGGCAGCTTCATCACAGATGAGTCCAAATGTATGTCCTCTTCCAATAATCCCTATAGTGACATCATCAGCAGGTCAATGTTCAAGAAGAATCTTTGAGTAAGTTATGATTGTCAGTGTTTTTGGATGGAGTCTGACGACTTTCAAAATCTGAAAACTGTCAGGTCAACAAATCATGCCGTTCACATGAGCCATATTTATCTACTGGACTGTAGCTGCCCATTACAGAGCGCAAGGGGGCAGCAGAGGTTCAGAAGATTTTGAAGCCTTTGAGCAGGGTGAGTGTGGGGGCCCTGCGTTTGCTCTGGGCTCTGGAGGACTTGACCGTCACCAGTTTGGCAGTGGCTGGGGTGGGCAGCTCCTTGTAGCAGGGCAGGAGAGGGGGGGCAGCTGAGAGTCTGTCCTCACTGATGAAGAGCGGCTGGATGGTCAGGCTCCTCTCCGCCTCACGCCGGACCTCCCGAACCGCTTCATAAAAAACGTGCTGAACGGATGAGAAGTCCAGACAGGCGGAAACTTCAAAAAACAAACAGCTGAACCGGGCAGCCAGAGACGCTCCATCTGATTTACTCACCTGCCTGAGTTAGACAGAGAGAGACAGAGAGAGAGAGAGAGAGAGAGAGAGAGAGAGATAGACAGATATGGGGAGAGAGAGAAAGAGAGAGAGACAGAGAGAGAGCAAGGGAGAGAGAGACATGGGGAGAGAGAGAGAGAGAGAGAAAGAGACACAGAGAGAGAGAGAGACATGGGGAGAGAGAGAGAGATAGAAAGAGACACAGAGAGAGAGAGAGACATGAGGAGAGAGAGAGACAGAGAGAGATAGAGACAGAGAGAGACAGAGATAGATAGAGAGAGAGAGAGAGAGAGACATGGGGAGAGAGAGACAGAGAGAGAGAGAGACAGGGAGAGACAGAGAGAGAGACAGGGAGAGACAGAGAGAGAGAGACAGGGAGAGACCGAGAGAGAGACAGGGACAGAGAGAGAGAGAGAGACAGGGAGAGACAGAGAGAGAGACAGGGACAGAGAGAGAGAGAGAGAGACAGGGAGAGACAGAGAGAGAGAGAGACAGGGAGAGACAAAGAGAGAGAGAGAGAGAGAGACATGGGGAGAGAGACAGAGAGACAGGGAGAGACAGAGAGAGAGAGAGAGAGAGAGAGAAAGATACAAAGAGAGAAACGGAGAGGGAAAGAAAAAAGAGAGATAAAGTGAGAGAAAGAAAGGCAGAGAAAAGACAGAGAAAGGACGACAGAAAACACATGGACAGAAGAGAAAAAAGAGAGAAAGTGAAAAAGGGAGTGAGTCAGAGAAAAAGACAGCAAGAAAGTGAGGAAAAAGTAAAAAATGAGAGAGAGAGATAGAGAGAGAGAGAGAGAGAGAGAGAGAGAGAGAGTGAGTGATACTGAGATACACTTCTACT
>JBBJLS010000039.1:3247160-3267160 GCA_037577275.1 Bryconaethiops microstoma | reverse complement strand
ATGAGGGCGAGGGAGTGTGGCGGACGACGCCCGGACATCACAAACGCAAAAGAAAATGCAGAGGATATCTGCGGTTTCTGCGAATTTGCAGTTACGGCAAACAATGATTAGTTCGGTTCAGCGACTGTTGAACCGCGGAAGTTTACTGTATTCTAATGTTAACCTGTGTATTTGCTGGCAGGAAGTCCCAATTGCTCAGATCAATTGCTTTAAACATTTTAAACGATACAACACAAACCAACACCAACTACGTTTCCATGATGCTGCAGCATCTTCCCTTTAAAACTTTTCAGTTTCCATAGACAAACTCCACAGCTACAGACACGCAAGTACAGAACAGTATGGAAAAGTCTGTCTATCTGTGTTTAATGGCAAGTAAGCCTGAAGTGCATACTAGACTACTAAATAAGGGGAATGAGTTAGAAACTCATGTGGCCTATTAATATAACAATACAAATATTATACAGATAGAAAGCGTGTGTTATCCAACAGTTTACAATGCCACAAAACTGGCATGTTTTTTTTGCTTGTTTTAAATAAACCACATGCATGTATTTTTTAAATGAAAGCACATGTAGGACAGCAAGAGAACACGTGGCCAGACTGAATCAGTATCTACAACAGAACTTTAGCACAAAAGAGAGCTGTCAGTTGTGCTTGGCTGGACACTGGTTTACTGGATAGCACATTCGGTTGAAAAAAGATGTTAAAAGATTCGGCACAGACTGTTCTCCCCCTAAGACTGATGAGCTGTGTCCCCTTCATTCCCCCAGTACACATTATTTAGAGCAGAGCAAAGGTGGGGGGCAAAGAGGATTACTGAAGTTTGGGTACGGCTCGGGTTTGGGTCGCTTTATTTGAAACAGAAAAAGATTAGTGTGCAGTTTCTTGTGCCAGTGGAAAAGTGTCATAAGGGGGCTGGCAACCAAAGTCAGAGGCTGTATGTCTTCTTAGATGTTCGTTATTTTGTTTGCTTATTCAATCCTGTGAAAAAGTGAGTAGTACCCGTTCACTCAAATTATATGCCAACCAACTCACAGCCCTCCCATCTGTCTTGAAACACTTTCGTGTTTCTTGTATGAAAAGGTCAGCAATAGGTATAGAGAAAGCAAAAGGGTTTCTGGTGAGTGGGGTGGGGAGGGAGGTGAAATTGTTGATTTAAAGTGTGCCCCAAGACAGCTGGGAATCTGGCAACGCCCCTGATTTTTATAAACTGCCAATCCATCAAGTTAAATTTGAAATCTGTGATTTGTTTAATCGAGCAATCGTGACAGCCCTCAATAAATCAGAAGGGTTTCGAGAAAAGGGCATGAAACAGAACATTCCTGAAGTCTTCATCCCTCATCCGTCTCCTCAAGCCTGTTTCTAATAAAGCCCACTCTGTAGATCAGGGGTGGAGGGCTGTGGTCCAGCACATTTTGGTGATTTCCCTGCTCAGAAACAACTGGTTCACCTCACCAGTTAATTGCCAAGTTTAGTGAATGTGTTTGAGCAGGAGAACCATCAAACTGTGCTGGACTCCGGCCCCCCAGGACCGCAGTTCGACACCCCTGCTGTAGATCATTGTAGATCATTACCTGGTCTGCCGTGTCCATCACTTTGACCACAACTGGCTGCTGGTCCACGATCTCCTCTGAGGAATAAGTGTCCTCTAGCAACAGAATATACATATTTTTGAATAGATTTCACATCAAGCACACTCGAAGCTTCCAGCGTCCATTCTCTCCACATCACTTTTGAGACTCCATGTTTCTGCTTTCTCCTCAAGAATAAAAATGAGGCCTTTTCTCTGCAATCCATCTGCCTGCCATATGCCTAATGACTTAACGAGCAACGGCTCAGGCGAGATGACAGATATATTATAACTGTGGCTTGTTAACCAGTTTCAAAAGACTTACATATGAATACATGAGGCCTGCACTAATGCCAAGCTGTCAGAATTAAGTCGGGCTGGCTCTCGTTGCTAATTTATCTCTGCACGAGGAGTCATAAACGATCAAAGGGCAACATATCGGACACATTGGCTTTAACTCACCAAGGTTTGGATCATATTCGCTGATGAACCTCTTTGTGAGGAACTTCACAGTCAGGGCTGCAAAAAAAAGGGGACACAGAAACTTCCGGTGACTACAAGCATAAAGTTACACTCAATCAGTTAGATAACATAAGGAGGGTCTCCCTGGGACCATGGGAACCGCTTTTCCCCAAAAAGATTCTCATGCAGTATTTGACATATGAGTAGGCGCTTCCTGCCCATTCAAAACATGGATGAACAACTGACCCATACCTTCCTTGAGAAAAAGAAGCTTCAGCTGCAGAAATACTAGCAAAAGTGTATTTTGAGGGGTAATTTTCTTACTTTCTCAACTCACTTTTGGTTTAGACAAGTGGCCCATGGGACAAACGGTGGCCCATGAGGATGTTTGATTTGGCCTGTGAGAAAGTGACCCTGACCCTCATCCAGTGAGAAAATAAAACAAAAATGTTTGTATACAACAATGTATAAAAGTGTATATTTAAAGTAATAAAATATAGCATAATGTTATGAAATGCACAAATATACACAAATATAGAAATACATACAAACTCAATTCAAGCTGCCTACAATATTCATTTGTTTACTTTGGGCATGCTGATTTAGACAGACACCCCCCCACCCCCATCCCAGTTTCATAACCATAATAAACTATACACTCCTGTGATCATTACATTCTTTTAATAGGAAAATCCTCCCCCAAAATTAATAACATTAGAACTGAAGGTTTTAATGTTTAAGCATTACATTTATTACTCTTACTGGTTTGCTGTTTAATGATTTGTTGTTTATTATCATGGTTATTTTGTTTAGTTTCATTTTTATTCACCCTGTTAATAACATTAACATTTAAATGAACTGAAATTTTAATTGAAGTAATATTTTCAGCTGAATAATCATATTTATAAAATGTCCAATTAAATAGGCATCACTTCTGTGATTACCCTGTTGAGCAGTTTACAGGGGAACGGAGGTGTTAAGGTCAGGGGTATAATGGGGACATTTGTTAGATAAAATAGAGATAACGGGAACACATGTTGAAGAATGAGATGGTTTCCACTTCTGGTTTTTGGCAGAACAAGAAACAAAAAAAAATGCAGCAACCATACTCTAACCTAGAACCAAAAAAAGTCTGTCCAGCACCATGAACCATGTGTTTATCTAGCATACAGTAACTCATAAGAGTAGACCATTGCGGAAAAAATTAATAATAGGTTCTAATAATTCTAAGGAACAATCTGCCAGAAAAGACAGAACCATCTGTAAGCACAGTGCATTCAGACTATAATAATAATGTGATCTAATAATAATAACCACCATCATCATTAAAATAATAATCATCATCATCATCACCATGTGATCTAAGAACAATCTACTAGAAAATAGAGGATCATCTTTATGTACAGTGGCTTTACACTGTTATAATAATGTAATCTAATAATAATCATCATCATCATTATGTGATCTAAAATTGAGGACCATGAGTAGTTTTTATGTACTGTTATAGATGCTGTACCTGATTTTCCAGAACCCAGAGCCCCCAAAACGACCAGGTTACACTCCGCGGGCTCGTGCTCGGGCACCGTCACAATGTTGCAGGTTCTCGCCTTCCCGAACATAAGAGCCATGCTGAGCTGAGGCTCGCGCTGGAAAAAAGAGCTACTCCTCCGCGAGACTGCAGAGATCTCCCAGCTCCTCCTCGCCTGTCTCCCTGGTGGTCTTCAGATAGGTTCTTCTGCAGTCCGGCTGGGTCTTCTCGCATTTCTTCCATTCCATCCCTGACTCTCGCGCTGGCGCGTGGAGCAGCAGGCTGGCGCGCTCAGGCGCGTGGAGTCTCTGAGAAAAGACCCCCGGGCTAAATTGAGCCCACCGGGGAAAGTCTCTCAAATTCAGACCAGTCCATGCGTGGAGGATGACGCACCTGTGGGCGTGGTCACGTGAAAACCGCGCCCTCCAAACTAAAGACGCTGATCTCAGACTAACCAAAGGATCTTCAGGAGATTGTAATCACCATCACATGCGCATAACATGGAAATTAGGATGAAAGTCTTAGGAGATTCATTTGCCAAACAACAATCACTAAAAATGTCAACAGAGTAAATTGTTATTTTTCCCAGCTTGTATATTTAAGCTTTTAAATATTTATTTTACACCATTGGCTTGATTAATATGAGAGAAAGTAGGAAAATGCTATTATTATTTTGAAAAAACGAAAATCTACTTCGAGCCAGTGAGTCAGTACCAGACCTAGCAGTCACACGGAGGCCCTTAGATCAGGCCTCCCGGCCCCAGTATCTTTGTATCTACATGCTAGGGGCAGCACGTGATACGATATCGCAACTTTTAAGTATCTGCTGATACCAACAGAAATCAGACACCATCTTTTTCCCTCTCTTAAACAACTACAGTGTTACAATAATACAATTTTCTGGAAGCACTAAATCCTGAATTGCTCCCTACTTCCTCTAGAGGGCGCTATGTAAGTTATAAAATTCCAGTTCCGACACCCATGTAGTGTGCAGTTAGTCAATCAGAGTTCTGCACACATGGCTGAACCTGCAGTGGCTATTTGTTACATATTTTCTACACTGTTTGGGTACAGGAGTCTGTATTTTAGGGAGCATTTGGGACACAGCCTTGATGCTTGTCTTTGTTACTCTTATCTGTGTGTCTCTCTGCAGCACGTTGCTCAAAGTTTAGTTACATATTGGCCCATATCAGACCTCTATCGGTACTGAGTATCAGACTGGCATACCTGTAGTACCTGCTTGTACAATTTTACAAAAAAAAGTTTAATAGTATAAAGTAACTTGTGAAAGAAAAAAACAATGACAAACAAGTTATTTTTTTATTTTGTTGAAGGTATTTTCCTATTGGGCCATTTTTGCTTTGCACTGAGGCCTGTGAGATCCTAGTTATGCCACTGCTATGTATCCAGGATACAGAGGGAAACAAACAGTTGCAAGTCACATCTAGGACAGATGTGACTTTGGATAAAAAGGGAACATCCCCAGCAGTTGTCCTGAAAGTCACATCACCCGTGAATCACTAATGGTATCACTTGGCCAGTCTCAGCATATCAAATGACATGGAAATATAAGGCTACAGTACCATGTGAAAGCAGTATATGTTTTTAAAAGCTAATATTAGAATGTATACAAATCATAATAATTCAATTAAGAGTGATTTTATTTATGTCTATGTGTTTGCTTATTTAATTCTCATCAAAATACGTTCTAAATCAATACTTCATTAGTTTAAGTCAGGAGCTGCTGATGGAGTTTCACTAACCCTTGCAAAGTCTGGAGGCACTGAGGTGAAATCTGGAACAGATCCTGTGATCTTCTAGCCAGCGCAGAAAATTTAAAGTACTTTTTAGAAACGAAGCAAATCTTGATGTTTGGTAGTATTTATTCTAATTTAAACTTATATATTTGCTGGCAGAAAGTCCATAACTGCTCAGATAAATGGCTTTAGGAGACTAAGACTTTTGCACAGAGTTCATTTTTAGTAACACATAACAAGTCAAATAGTGACCCTGGATGCTGTGCTATTGTTGTGTCCTCCATGCAATGCACTCATCCTGCGATGTGAGTATCAGATTCACATGCTCTGAAATCCTACCAAGAACAAAAGGTGATCAATCATGAGTGAAAGGCCTGGAGCTCCACAGCCTCAGTGATCTGTCTCTGCTCTCTCGACACTATGTTTCAGCTGTCTGTGATCCCACCACGGCAAAATGTATGACACGCTTTTCGCTTCTATGTATAGCCGACTCTATTCTCGAAGCTGTTAATAGAAACACAAACAGTTGATACTCTGTCAAGTGCATTTGTCTCTCGCAGCTGAGCGGCAACCCAGTTAGTGCTGTCACGGAGAAAACCATGGCGATGAAGTGCCATCAGGTGCTCTGAGACGAAGGTTCGTTGTTGGTTTCTTTGCAGATCCTCTTCACACTTTAGATGAAGATCTCTGGGAGTAACTTCATGGAGCCCAGTCGCTGTGTGGGCTCAGGAAATGAAGCTGGGAAGGTCTGTCAAGCTCTGGTCTTGGAGAATCCTATAGTGAGAGTAAGGATAGAAGGGAGCATTTTTATGGTGAGCAGAGTCCTCCTGGAAGATAACTGTGAATATTTTCGGGCTCTTTTCCAGTCGGGAATGAGGGAATGCCAACAGGAGGAGATTCACCTCCAGGTGGTGAGTGCTCGTGGCTTTTTGATTGTGCTCCAGGTGATACACGATGAAAGACCCATGTTAAGCGATGATGAAATCTTCCAAGCCATAGAGTGTGCCGCCTTCCTTCAGGTGCAACCTCTTGTCAGGCATCTCATAAACATCATCAATTCCGATAACTGCCTTCTCATGTGTCACACAGCTGCTACCTACGGCTTGCTGGAGCTCTTTAAGAGCTCAGCCTTGTTCATTCGGGACATGTACCAAGACCTGGAGGAGCATTTGAGGTGTTTGCCGAAGGAGCTAACTGATTACATTGAATCCTTAATTCCTAGCACCTTCGTTATGGTTGACACCCATTCTCCCAGTGTTCAACTGCTCCAGGACTTCATGAGGACGGTGTGTTACTTTGATGAGAGTGAGAAAGACTGGAAAGTCCTCACTCACCTACCGCTTGAAACTAGCACCACCATGGCTGGGATTACAGTTCTTGATAACAAGCTCTACATCGTTGGTGGAGTGTACAACATCAGCAACAAAATTGTGGACTCTGGTTTCTGCTACGATGTGGCCTCAGACACCTGGAGCACGTTCCCCAGTCCACAACAGCTTCGTTACAACTGTACCCTGGTAGGACATGAAGGTTCACTCTATGCACTTGGTGGAGAGCATGAAAGGACCACCATGTCATCTGTAGAAAAGTACAACATCTCCACAGGTGCATGGAGCTTTGCAGCCCATCTTCCAAGACCTGCTTCTGCTGTAGCTTGCACCAAGAGCATGGGGAGGATCTTCATCTGCCTCTGGAAACCGAAAGATGCCACAGAGATCTATGAATACCTACCAGTCAAGGATGAGTGGATTCTAGTGACCACACTAATAAGACATCAAAGTTATGGACATTGTATGGCGGCACACCGGGACAACTTGTACGTGATGAGGAATGGGCCATGCGATGACTTCCTGAGGTGCGTGATGGATGTTTACAATCTGACCACAGGTCAGTGGACAGCCATGCAGGGATATTATGAGAACAGCAACGGCGCTCTGTTCACGGCGGTGGTCAGAGGCGACTCTGTTTTCACAGTGAACCGCAGAGCAACGGTGGAGTATTCCATCGAAGACGACAAATGGAGGACAAAAAAAGAAATGACAGGATTTCCAAGAATTGGCTCCATGAGGACCTTCCTCCTGAGACTGCCGAAGAAAAGCAAAGAGCCTCTGGGAAAGCCAGATTTGACCAATGGCCAACATTTTGAAGTCCCTTCTGACCTCACCCCCAGCTCTTCCTCAGAATGCTTTAAATGACTCCATTAAATATAACTGTTATTCTTTAAATAAGATATTATTTATTGAACAAACATGTATCCTTCCTTTTGCTCCATGACTCAGGTCAGGGTCTTCTTTTTTTTACATTTCTTAATCAGATTTGGGAAAAGAATGCGAATGAAAAAATGCAACTTTCCTGCCCAACTGGTGCTACATCCATGTCATCTGAATCCAAATTTGTTATGTTTGCATTTATCTTCTTATCATTTAGTGTTTGAACAGTAAACTGGCTGTAGTGCACATAAGCACTGTTGACTGTATGTCTTTAAATCAATTAAAGGCAGTTATAATGACTGACAAAAAGAAAAAACGGTATTCTTAAACAGGATTTTCGGTGTTTTCTTCATTTCACCACATTACAAAAATTAGCAAAATTGAACTGTTGAGATAGACAAAGCCATTGAGTGTGTTTTGATGTAAAATTGTCTTTCTTTATAATACTTTTCTTTATAATTGATCTTTCTTTAAATCCAAACATATCATTGAACCTATACTTGTCTTCTATACTAGTGCAATGTTGATGATGGTAAAACTGTGGCAAATCTGAACTAAATAAGATTTCTTATTTCTTTTTGCTTTGTTATCTATCATTTATCTCTTAATCATTAACAGATTTTTAAAAAAAAACATATTTTAGACCAAATTCTCATCTCAGAACTATTGTAGAACAGTTTCAGGTATTGGCTAACATGTTTAGACATACAACAAAACACAGTACTGTGCAAACATCTTAGGCACCTGTGAAAATAATATTTACGAACTGTTTAGATGAGCAGGTTTTTTCCTCACGAAAGCAACTAAATATATTAAATAAAACTAAAAAGAATAAATACAAACAACATTCTACAGTAAATCGTGATATTATGTTTAAATCCAGTATTACTAGTCATTTCCATCGGAATCCTGGTTTGATGCAATCAGTACCTCATTAAATTAAATCAGGAGCTGCTGATGGAGTTTCATGAATCCGAACAATGGCTGGAGGAACTGAGGAGGAATCTGGGACCGAACCTGTGTTCTCTTCATCAGCTCACAAAATATCTACTACTTTTATACAAGCAAAACAAGTCCTCATACTTTTTACTGTTTCGTGTTTGTTTGCATTTATTTTCACACACCGATAAAAATGGCTTTAAGCAATTTGCATAGGTGCCTAAGACTTTTGCACAGTACTGAATAACATAGCAACATTTCAAGTAATTGATTCTTGTGAGGTAGAAGCCCAGTTTAGATGTCTTGTTCCCATCACTACCTAATTGTAAACAATTATGACGTGGTAAGCTTGTCCCATTTCACGTCAATCCACTTTTTAATGACTTCCGTTACATCTTCACATCTTAGTACGTTCTTCTGAAATTTCCAAATAAGTTTGCAGTTGACCTCCGTGGACTAACGGATGTGGAGGTTTTGTTTCCATGGCTACAGAAAAAAACTGAGCTAATGATTTTCCTACATTTCTATGTAACAGCTCATCCGTCAGCTTCAAATCTCTTACTGAACCATGCCAGAGGAACAGGGTCAGGAAAGGCCAGTTACAACAGACTGACCACAAGCTGACCACAAAGAAACATGAGCACCACAAACCATCTCGAGATCTTAAGACCACAATTTTCCTCACATATTTTATGGAAAGAAAAAACAATGTGAAAGGAACAGTGTTTGACGTTCAGTCAAGTTATGGATAGGGTCGTTCGGTCATTACATCGTCAGCTTTTGGACATGACTAATCAAGCCACAAAGAAAACATTCTGTCTTCTTACTCAACCTAAGCTCAGTCTCTCAAGGGGATGAGGAGCTTTGGTCAGGTCTCCATTCCTCAAAACATTTTTTGGTATCTTTCAAACATTCTGCAGGAACAAGGTTGTAGAAGAAGCCTAAATATCCCAAACATGATGAATGCAGAGAGCTGTTCAACTTGCTGACAGCACATTTTGTTTTCTCTAAAGTGGGTCTACTCTGGATGTGGAGAATGAGGAGACAAAGCAGCTATTGTTTAGATTTACTTTAATCTTCCATCATCAGCAAAAGTATTCTTTAGCAAACGGTCCATTAGCTAATTGTTATCCCCCCGTCCTAAGAGGAGAGTGATTAGAAGGGTTATTTGAGGACACTTCATTAAGAGTCCAATTTAAAGAACACAATGCATTCTAAGGAGGGACCCCTTCAGAGGGCAAGTATAGTCAAATCTAGGGCTGGCCTAAACAATTTGAGTATTTGTTTGTTGCAGTGATATGTGCTTCTCTTTTTAGTAACTAAACACTTCATCTGTGGTCTAAAACTACAATCAATGTCATGCAATGGGCCAAAGGCCTTTGGCTAGAACATTACTCTTAACATGTGGAAAATGGTAACTAAAAAAAAGGAATAATTATGAATACTTCAGTTGAATGCCTCATAAATTTCTGCCAGGCATCGAGGTCAACTCGCCTTATACTGCACCGCTTTGCATGAGGCCATTAAAGAGCAAAGATGCAGTCAGAGGTTGGTATATAATGGGGAATCTCAGATATGTGACTTATGATGATCCTTATCTCAGTACTGCTTAATGTTCAATTATGGCTGCCAACTTTAGTTCATTTGCGTCATCACCTGCATACACCCTCACTGCTATCCGGCTGGATGTAGTTGGAACGGCAGTTAATTGTGGTTAACTATGAAAAGTAATTGGTTTTGTGAAATATGTATAGCACTATTCTATCAGAAATACAGAAGCCTCTTTAGGCCAGCCCTAAATCAAGTAAAACATTACATACTTTGAGTCATGTTCATAGTTTGTGTCTTGTGTAAACAAACCAGTATATAATACAAGATATAATAAAAACACAGCTCAAACACAATCGGCAGGTTCAATCAACATGTAAACAACAAAATGAAGAGGAATTTCTAAAATATTGAAACAATTTATGCTCTTAAATAAAACTCATAGTATAATTGTCAGGTTTAATAAACTCTAGAATATGGTTGTTCCCTAAAGGAACTACAAAATAACCCACAGATTCTCTGTATGTGTCCACACACTACGCAAGCTGTGTTGCCCTTTTCTTTAATGCCTGGATGTAATGAACTTTTGCTTTCCAACAAGGCCACAGTTCTCACTGATCCCTCCTATGCAATGCCATCAACAATATACACAAATCATGTGTTTGGCTGGGCTGATCAGGCTACACGTGTCATGAGTTCCTCCAGTGCACGTTCACGGTGGTTCTCATGAACAAGCAGCACCTCTTTAATTGTGTTCTGCTGGAAGCCCATCTCATGAAACTGGGTGAGCAGGTGAAGAAACTCCTCAGCCTGAAACACACACAAAAGACTTAACATACACATATATTCAACAAAATTCAACAATACCATGAAGGTAAAACAAATAATAAAATGATGATATGATGCTGGCAATACTAATATCCAATAAAACTGAAATATGCAAACGAGCCCCCTTAGCAATATAAGCCTGAATTAAACTTATCCACAAAAGTTGAATGTATCCACAAAAGTACTGCACTCCTAATAAGAGTGACAGTATTATCCTGTTTCACGTGTTGAGTTTTTCCCAAGGCAGCCAAAAATACTTGCATTACTGCCTCACCATGGATTTTAGTCCAACATACAAGGTTGTAACAATATCCACTATGTGGATAACCATGAACTTATGACTCTCGCATAATCCATGTTTTTCCTAACAACACAAAGTCCATTTATGAAGATATTTGCCCTGTTATTAGATGTTATTTATTGTTTCTGATGATACATAGATCAAAATAACCACATTATGCAATGTGGCGCTTTCCTAAAGTGATTTTCAGTGCCTTTTGGCAGGATCTCCTGCACTGTGGAGATTCTTGTATCTGTTGGAGTCGCTGAGATGAAACCTCCCCAGGTGGGCAGAACAGCACCAAGTGCACTGAGCCTTGTGAAACCTGAGCCAAGTGACTAGCTCTATTTCTGGGTCGAGGCTGAACTTCATCTTACTCACTGAATGGGCATGTAAAACAATAACTATACTCTTCGACTAAGTGGGGAGAATCTGAGGGTTTGTGCATGTATCTGCCTCTGACCAATCACAATGCTTTTAAATCTGTGAGAATCTTGACCAACCTTCTAGACCAAGCTGATCAAGACAATGCAGGCCAATCCTCATCTATCTCCAATTACGGATTCACCATTGCATTAAAATATACAGCAAGGTGCACTGCAATTGTAATATGTTACAATACAACTGCAATGAAAGTACTTTTTGCATCTCATGCAGCCCTAGTTTGATTTATTTAAAAAAAAAAGAGAGTCTAGTATCTAACTTTAGATACTAGACTGACAGTTACCTTTGTCTCACAGTTCTGAAACATTTCCAGAGCCTCCTCCACTTCAGCTTCATCATAGCCAAGTTCACACAGTCGGTCACAGGCCACCAGGTAACTGAGGATCTACAGGAGAACATTCATATGTCTGCTTAAAATCTTTTCATGGTGGAGGGATATATGCATGGTGTTGTAAGGAAAAATATTACGCCAAAATTTACCACTATTTACCACTATTTACCATCATCAATCTGCTATATTCTATTGGAAAAGCCTCCTTGTTGATAACAGTGCTTTACACTGAGCAGGGGTTCATTCTTTTCTCACACCTGTAAGCCTACATGACATGACAGATTGACCAGATTGACCAGATTGAGAAAGCCTTCAGCAGCATCTGTACAAGAGAATCAGGTTAGTCTGATTACAAATGCAATTAAAAGGGAATTCCACCAACTTTTCAAAATTTCTGCATATTTAAATGGGTAAGTGGTAAGTGGTAGAGTGCTTTGGTGTGAAATGCTCAGTTTTAGAGAAACAGTCCAAACTGGCCACAGTGGAACCCAAATATCTGCATAGTTTAATGACACTAGAAGCTCCCTCATGGCAAGCCAATACATGATACAGTTATGAATACGCTGTCTGAAGAGATTGTTTTATAAAGTCTTAAGAATTGCCTTTGGCCTAAATTGTACTTTTTTAAAGTGCAGCCACGGTGCAAGCATACATGCAGGGCATGGTAAGGCGAAATAGTGCCCAAAACAAATATTTTTTCAGATTTGCCTCTATTTTATCATCATCAACATTATAGATAAACACACAGAAGGCATAACAGTTAGTAGATTATAACAGATATATTTGCGTTATGGATATTGTGGTTCCATTCACCACTATTGTAGAGTTGGTAAGTTTCTCTCACCCAATAATAACTTTCTTTTTATAGCACCTTAATACTTAAAAGTGCCATAAAAAGAATGTTGATGACATCCAAATCCCAAAGACAATCTCCTTCAACTCATTTAGTACTGAACTCGGACTTGGCAGACCTCACAGATCAACCTTTGTATAGTTTCAGCAATATTTGAACCAGCTGGGCTTTTATGGACACTGCTCACGAAGTCATAGAGTCCAAAAGATCCTAAAAGATTATGGTTTCTCTTTTAAGACTTCCCTCCTCATCTACTTTGTTCTGCATGATTCAGAACCTTTGAGAAAAGGCTTATGATCAAAGTCACTGGTTTGATTCTGCGAGACTTTCTGCATGCCTCACCTGAACGACTGTGACCCTTTTTATTATCCTGAGTCTCCTAAGCCTGAGCAATGTTGCTGGTCAAATTTCTTCACAGTATTTCAGTAACACTGCTAATATGTTATTGTTATTTTTATCCCATTTTGTCCATGACTCATCCCGTCTCTAGAGGAAAGCTGCACGATGTTGAGAACTGGCTAATAAATAGCAGGTTGTGGAAACTTGGGGAGATATGGTGTCTATTTTTACTATGTTATTTTTTCCTCCACATCATGACCAGAATCACTTTAATGTATCCGGAACCAGATGTTTTGTCTTTAAAGAGGAGCTGTGTTGAATTGCATGCTGGAGGAGAAAAACAGATACATGAGGAAATCTGGCAGCGGTGGGTCACGTTACATAACTCATGTCCTCAGCCAAGAAAAATGCATCGTTATCACATAGGCTTTAGTACCCTCTGTACCATATCACTTCAAAGGCTTGACACTGTGGTCAAAAAGGGGCTAATGTAATTAATGGTTAAAGGGACCATATTCCACATTTTTCTTTTTCATTATTTCATTAGATGAGCTGCTTATCCTTCACCAGGGTAGTGGGGAGTGCAAAAACACTCTGGACAGGTTGCCAGTCCATATTTAATTTTGGATTGGTTGTGGGTTGAAACATTTCCTATAACTTCAAGGGGAATGGGTGTGGCTAAGCAGCTGAGTGTATGTAAGTGTTTATGAAAACTGTTTATTTAGTTATTTGTTTGTTTGTTTGTTTTGAAAAAGGAAGACAAATCAATTTACCATTATGTTCGCTCATCTAGAATGTTTCAGATATCATTTTGAGAACACTTTGAACTGTTTCATCACAAAAAGAAAATAATCAGTGATTGCATAATTGACCAAGGCCCAAAAAAGAGGCAAAGGGAAAGTCAGACTGACCTAAGGGCACGCTTGTGGAAAACCACAAAAGATACCCTGTGGGACTGGTGGGAAGAGACGTTGCATAAGTGGAAAAAGTTCACTAAGATATTCTGGGTAATGGAGTCCAAGCCTTTGAAGATCCATTTAACCACTGGTTTCAAAAGAGCGTAACCACTCCAAACTTCTACTGTAAGTACTGTGCTCTGATTATAATAAGACCACCCATAAAATGGAGTGAAGCTGCAGCTTGACATTCTGAAAATGCTGACCCAGTACAGTGCAAAAGTGTGCACACCCCTTAATTTCTTTATGTTTTGCTTTAAATCACCTTGTTGTTATAAAAATACTATTTTATACCTATGAAAGTTTCTTTGTTTGGGCATATTGAGTAGATTAAATGGAAGAAATGGGAACAAATGTTTTACTGTGACAGATACAAGATGCTTCAATAAAGGCACTCCAACCCCTCAGCATTCAGCACCACCGGTATACTGATCACCACCTGATCATCTGGAATCATCTGCACCTGTTTCCTCACTGGTTCAGGCCTTCAGTTAGATGTGCTTTGCTCTGCTTGAATGATTCATACATAGGTCACTGTGTGGCTTAACAAAAAATCAGCTTGATTCTGTATGACTGGTATTAACTGCACATATGTTTATGTAAAGTGCATGGTATACAGATTAAGAATGATGAGGATGATCATTAATATCATTGTTATTATTATTGTAATTATTACTATTATTATTATTATTATTATTATTATTACTATTACTATGATGTCATCTCTTTTGGGTTTCCCAATAGACACAACATCCAAGCCTGAACTCAGATTTCAGCCCCAAACATCAGGCCAATTATGCCGCCCCCACCAACCTGATCTGGACTGCGCTGGCCGGTCTTCTGCAGAGCAATGATGGCTGTACGCAGTGGGTAGCCACGTTCTGTCACCGCCTCCAGCAGCTGCCGCTCTTCAGGGCTGAGAGCTGAAAGCAGCTCCACTGAGGAGTCCTGCAGCACCGCGTGGGAACCGAGAGGCCGAGGAATGGCAGAGAGCAGGTCTGGAGACTAGAGAGGAAAAAACAACAGGGTCTTAAAAATCAGGATCCCCAGAGAGAAACATAAAGGAAAAATCACACTAACACCTGAGGAACTGGTAACACTGAAACATTGCTGCCACTGAGACACTGGTTACACTGAGACACTGCTAACACTGAGACACTGGTAACACCAAGACACTGCTGCCACTGAGACACTGGTAACACCGAGACACTGAGACACTGCTAACACTGAGACACTGGTAACACTGAGACACTGCTAACACTGACACATGACTAACACTGAGACTCTGCTAACACTGAAACATTGCTATCATTGAAACACTACTGTCACTGAGACACTGGTAACAGTGAGACACTGCTGTCGCTGAGACGCTGGTAACACTGAGACACTGTTGCCACTGAGACACTGGTAAAACTGAGACACTACTGCCACTGAGGCACTGGTAACACTGAGACACTGCTGCCACTGAGACACTGGTAACACTGAGACACTGCTATCACTGAAACACTACTGTCACTGAGACACTGGTAACACTGAGACACTGCTAACACTGAGACACTGCAGTCACTGAGACACTGCCAACACTGAGACACTACTGCCACTGAGACACTACTGCCACTGAGACACTGGTAATGCTGAGACACTGCTAACACTGAGACACTGCTAACACTGACGCACTGCAGTCACTGAGACACTGCTAACACTGAGATATTGGTAACACTGAGACACTACTAACACTGAGACACTACTAACACTGAGACACTGCAGTCACTGAGACACTGCAGTCACTGAGACACTGCTGCCTCTGAGACACTGCAGTCACTGAGACACTGTTAACACTGAGGCACTGCAGTCACTGAGATGCTGGTAACACTGAGACACTACTAACACTGAGACACTACTAACACTGAGACACTGTTGTCACTGAGACACTGCTGTCACTGAGACACTGCAGTCACTGAGACACTGCTGCCTCTGAGACACTGCAGTCACTGAGACACTGCAGTCACTGAGACACTGCTAACACTGAGACACTGCTGTCACTGAGACACTGCTAATACTGAGACACTGCTGCCACTGAGACACTGGTAACACTGAGACACTGGTAACACTGAGACACTGGTAACACTCAGACACTGCTAATCCTGAGACACTGGTAACACTGAAACACTGCTGCCACTGAGACATTTCTAACACTGAGACACTGAGACACTGATAAGACTGAGACACTGATAAGACTGAGACACTGGTAACACTGAGACACTGCTAAAACAGAGATATTGCTAACACTGAGACTCTGCTAACACTGAGACACTACTGCCACTGAGACACTATTGCCACTGGGACACTGCTGCCACTGAGACACTTTTGCCACTGAGACATTGCTGCCACAGAGAAAATTACCACAGAGAAAATGCCTGGATGTTAACATGCAATTCAGGCTATGCATAAGTGAACAAAAGTACTAAATATTTTAGTTTAAAAAATAATAATAGTTATTGTTATTAGTAAAAAACAAGTAGTATACAACAATGATAATAATAACAGTAATACTAATAATAATATAATGTTAACTATACTACAATACCATTAAAATATTTTAATATAACATATTACTATTACTACTACTCCTACAACTAATAATAATAATACATTTCATAAAAATGTGTTTTCTCTAAATTAAATGCACCTGAAAAATAATGATAATAACAGTGATCATGTTGAAAAGAAAGTAAAGAATAAACTGTTGCTTAGCATTTAAAAATAGGCAGAAAAAAAGAATATTTTAAACCTTCCTCTGAAATGGTGGGTGCGAAAAGAAGTAACAAAATCTGATCTCAAGGGAAGGTTTTTATATCACTTTTCTTTGGTCACATTCTGGCTTGTATTTTAAAGAAAATAAAATGTAATTAGACTCCTACAGCACTCTGGATGTGGGACATGGTGAGTAGGTGATGTCACAGACAGCGTTAGTTTATACCATCACCTCCTGGGTGAGTCTGAAACTCAGCTCTGTTGATAAAGACATTTACAAGCCCAGTGCACTAATCCACACAGACCTGCTGCAGCTTGGGAAGACTCCAGGAAAAGACTTTACACTGGATATTATTAGCCTCTTCATCTTTGGGGACGTTTGGGAAATGCAGACTGAGAGCAGACGTGGTTTCAGTAGTATGAATGACACTGGCTGCCCATAGACTAAATCAACAGCAGGGACCATCAATAACCTACATTTTAAATTTGAACAAGAAATCCATTTACAGCAGCTTCAGAACTAAAGTGAAATGACTTTGGGCTATTTGAGGAGCTCCAGCTCTTCATTCCAGTGACTAAAATATCCTTCTGGTCTTATTCTTGTCCATTTACAATGCAGAGACTGTGCTGGACACACTGTGTCCACTTATAGCACTTTAGAAGTGGTAATGCAAGCCATTTTACAGAATGTAATGATCATGTAACACAATGTTTTTCTAAATGATATTGGACCATTTCTATTGGTCCACTCATCATAAAATTGTGACACAATATAAATGGCAGCTATTTCTTCCAGATCATGGAATAAATGATCTTTTCTGCTTTGTTTCCTCTGTGCCATGTGGCTTTTTGTTTTGGTTCTCAGCTCCTCCTTAGCCCTGGGTCTAGTTCATTTCTCTGCCCCTTTCCCAGGTGTTTCCTATTGTGAACCGGGATATAGGTTCCTGTTTGCATGTTAGTGCTTGTCGGTCATCCATAACCATCCCCATGTCTTTGGATTATTGTATTTGTTGTTTGTTTCACATATTCTTTGTATGTTGCTGTAAGTAAAGTCTGTGTGTGTTTGCGATTGCATCCCCTCCTGTCCTCCTCAGCCCCTGACGTTACAATAAGCATGTAGGCCAGTTAAGTTAGATTATGTATACCTATATATTATATAACTGTGTATATGTACATGTACATGCACCCACACACTTATATATGTTTTCAAACTACTAAACAAACCACCACACAATTGCCGATATACAATAACCCCGGTTTTACACGGATCAGGAGTCACTGGTTCAGTCACACGCTGATTTTTTTCTGAGAACTCATAGTTTTACATGGAAATCTACACAGTAACGCAGAACCTGCAAATATTCACCGCATTTTTTTTTTTGCTTTTTCCCTGGGCAATGTGTTTTTTTACGCATTTAGTTATTAAAATATATTTTAATAATTTTGTAACATAAATATTAAAGTAAATTATGCTACATTTCCATAAAAATATAATAGTATAAATATTTTTGTACTGTCCAGAGAAACACAAAGAAAGCTCATCTTTCGTGTCATTAACAGGCTGCTTGCTGCCTGAGGAACAGGAAATCTCAAGAATTCTTTTTATTCTTTTTCAAAGCACCATGGATATATTTTAATTAACCACACTTTTGAAAACTAGAAGATTCAAGGTTTCTAGTTGTGTTACTTAAATGTTTCTAGGACAAAAACTAGCGGAGCTTTAGATGATTGTTTTGGAACAGTCGAAATATTCCTCAGGAGGGATTGCCGACCTCAGAGGTTTAAATACTGCTATACTCAGAGCAGGACTGAATAAGACGTGCCACAGGCGAACAGCAAATTATTGAACTGTAAAAATTATTGGTGATTACCCGTACATTTTACTGTATTTTTATTACAAAAAAATCAATTAAATTATTACTGTACTTACCCTGCTTATACTAAAGAAAACGGCAGCGCATACCAAAGAAAACGCTCGTGCATTAATTAATTGTGGAAGACGGCAGTTCAGTGTACACTGTCCAGCACGTAAACTGGTTTAATAATAATAATAATAAATTTATAATATTATTATTAATAATAATAATAATAATAATAATAATAATAACAATAATCATCATCATCATCATCATCATCATCATAATCATAATAAAGCTTTACCTTTATATTTTAAGAGTAATGTATTAAGATGAGTTTAAAATGAAATTAAAGTGTCATTTTTTCTGAGATCCGAACTAATAAATGCCGGAAAAAACTCCAGAAAATTCGTGGAAACGCAGACATTCTCCACATTTTTTTTTTTTTTTTTGTAGAAATACATTCTAGGACTGCAGGAGATTGGTGTAAACTGTACAGGATGAATATATATATAAATAATTATTTGATGAATTTGTAAGTTTGCAGACTAACAAACAAATGAACAGTCTCTCATTTATGAGATAGTTACATACACATAACGAGTTAAGATCAGGAGGATCTGTAATTGATAGATTGATTGTAATCTGTGTGCAAAATGGGCACACAGCCAGTCTGTGGGAGTCAGAAGTCTGGCTGGGCTGTAGGGGATCAAATACTTTTTTCGCTCAGTGAAATGCAAAGCAATTTATAACTTCTGTGTAACATGTTTTTTTCTTGATTTTTGATATTCTGTTTCTCTCTATAAAAATGAAACTACCTCATCAATTTGAGACTGTTCGTTTTTTGTAAGTCAGCAAACTTAAAAGCACCCGAGTATAGTGAAAAACCCGAAGTTGTGATGTGAAAAAAAGTCCAACAATATATAATTTGCTAAAAGTGCTAAATTATTAAGAAAAATATAATTTCCTAATTTTGTAACATAAATATTAACATTAATTCAGCTGCAGTTCCATATAAAATATAATTGTATAAATGTTTACTGCCCACATAACACAAAGAAAGCTGCCTTGGGATAGTGAATAATGCTTGTTTTTTCTCGTTTTTTGTTCTGTCCTTCTTAAAGCTCTATATTTGTATTACTGTAAATTTAATTAAAAGAGGCTGTTGAGCTCAGTCGCTGTCCAGTGTCTGCTTTAACCAGCGGGACTCTACAACACAGTACTCCTCCTGAAGAACCCTGAATAAGTACAGTGCTCCTACTGAAGAACCCGGAATAAGCCCCCCCCCCCCGTAGAACAGTAAATTATTTATGTAAAAATTATCGGTGTTTACCCCAAAATT
>JBBJLS010000039.1:3232123-3247060 GCA_037577275.1 Bryconaethiops microstoma | reverse complement strand
CCAGACAAAGTAAGAAGCTGAACTGGTTTTAACTTTTCACTGACTGACACTGATCATTATATCTATGCCACAGTGTGTGCCTGTCTGACTTCACACTGAAAATATTGAAACAGTTACTTGACTGGTGCCTGTGGTTTAATAAAAACCCCATGCAAGTCTATTGCAAATCTAATATTACTCATAATTCAAAACGTTGATGTGACTGAAAAAGACTGAAAGCAGATCTGAAATCAGTATTAAAAATTAGAAAAGTGTGTTGTGGTTTCTTGTATAACTGTGTATAAGTACTAAATTTGAAATATTCGTCTTTGGAAAGTGAACCAAGTGTGAGACTGAGGTAAAGAAAGTGAATCAACGGTTCTGCAGTGGATTTTTGTTTTTTCTAAAATGAATACATTCCTGTCAAAAAAACAAAAAAGTTAAACAATCCTTGACTACAATATTTGTAGTGATGACTTTTCCTTCATTATGTATACAGGAAACTCAGAACACAGTTTAGCTCATTTCTCCAAAAAAGTTAACTGTTGAACCCTTTTCACATCTTCATATTTATATTTTGCACCAAATTAAGGAGAGTAGGACCAATAATAGTATCGAAAAGCTGTATCAGTACAATCCTACCAAGTCTCTTCTGCCCAAAACCATGTTACTGTTTTACCAGCCATAATGAAATATCTGTTTCGCACACACCTACAAGGCACAATGTGTTAATGTAATAACAGCATGGTAAAAATGAATCCAGAGCCGATTAGAAAGGGAAGGACAGGGTTTTTTTTTTTTTTATTAGTAGTCCATACATTTTCTATAACAGCCTACAAAAGACTACAGAGGCCTGGAATCAGGTCTATTAAGCTTCTCAGAGTAAAGGAGCTGATCTAGGATCAACAGAGCAATTAACGATCCGCAACAATCCAGTAAAGCCTGGAAACCCATCATTCAGGCTGCACAGCATAGACAAAATACTAGCATTGCGTTCATATCGCCACGTGCACGTTACTCTTTCCAATACATTAAAAACTCACTGGTAAATCGATGTCACAGTAAAATACTAGACTGAACCAAAATAATTTACTTCCATTGAATTATACATTAAATATCAGGATTAATCCTAACAGAAGCTCATCTAGAGCTGTGATTGGATGCTTATAGCACAAAGTAAAAATATTTTAACTGGTAAGAATATTGCAGCATTCTGTGATATCTGTACTGAAAGAAAAAACAACCACCAGGATCTCTATAATGATTAGAAAACAATATACAGTCTTATATGGAAGCTTGAATATCTCTGGTTCAATGACATTATACTGATTTTTTTGAGTGAAAATACATAACCATCATCTACAGGTAACATGTCAGATGTTTACACATTTTAGTACACAATTCCTATTTATACGGTTTTTAAACACAAAAAACACAAAATATAACCTGCACAGGCTATATTTTATTTTTTCTATGATAAATTAAGCAAATAAACAGTAAAAGTGCATTTAAATGTGCATAATTTTCCTGATTCTGATATCTAATTATTTTTACTTAGAAAAATCAACAAAACAAGTAAATTGACCAAAGTCACCCAAATGTTTGCTTATGACTGTAATGTCAATCTCAATTAAATGATTAGATTAAGACAAGGCAAAAAAAATAATTCCTGAAAGATCAAAGGCATATCCTATTAAATATAGATTTATTTTAATTTAATGTATTAACCCTTATAGTCATGCATATGAACCCACCACAGCACAATGTGAGCAATGTGAAATTCTTTCTCTGCATTTAACCCATTCACCGAGTGAAGCAGTGGGCTGCTGCCAACGAGGGGCGCCCGGGGAGCAGTGTGTGGGGATGGTACCATTGGGAAGGTGATGTGGACACTGCAAGTGGCTGAATGGCACAAAAAAATTAAGTTGCAACACCTATAAAATAAATGCCAATTTATTATATGGTTTCCCAAACAGAAGATGAGATGCTTGCAGAAGCCTTTTTAGCCCTGCTGCTGTGTTTCACAGGTATTAGATGTGAGATCTTGCTTGTGGATTTACATCCACATGGAACAGGAGGGAGTAAAAAGGCCCGGAAAGAAAAGGGAGATCTCAGTGTGTTTGATGGGAGAACCATCTAATGGTAAGTCTTTTCTTACATTTCCGCTCAGGACCAGCACATCAGTAGCATTCTGGGAGGGTCTTCAGCTTCCCAGTCCATTGAAAGATAAACCCATATACAAAAATACTGCAGCATGAAGGGTATTTTTGAAAGCAGCAGATACTGATATATGGAATTATAAAAAAAAAAACATTACAAAGTTGTTTTGATAATAACCAGCCACAACACATACAGTCATTGAGATCCCTTAGAAAAAAAAATCAGCCTTTTTGTTTCATTGCCAACTAGAAACAAAGAAAACAGATTTCTTTGTTGGTAAAAATGAACAGAATTACACTGTAGAGTGACAGTACATCTTGTACAACTATACTCTTCTCTGAAAAATATGGTTTGTGCAAGTCTTTGACAAAAAACTCATCTCCACTCGAACCATAACGAAACTGAACTATTCATAAAAAATAAAATTAAAACATGCCGTCTGTTTCAGTAAGGAATAAAATAATTTCTTTACACTTATATTAACAGTCACTCACTCGGAGGCACAGATCAGAGATTACATTTGGTTCTAAACCGTTTGTCCTTAGGAAAACTCAGGATATGGAATACTCCACACTGTAACTTACAGCTCACACATTCATTAACTCATTAGAACAAGTCATTCAGCACTACGTGATTTTGACATGTAAATGGACCCTCTGGATTTTTCATGGTGAACTATCATTTACTTATCGGGCTGAAATGAACACCATTCAGAGCTTAAATACTTAGTTTTGTTTACGTTGGCTGGTTTTAGTTCTTGGCTGCGTCAACCTGCCTGGTCCAGTTCTCTTCCTCAATTCCAGAGTCATACTCCTCCTCGGCTGCTTCTTTCGCTGGTGCTCTACAAAAAATGAGTAAAATTGAGTGGCTCCGACTTACAGGATGAGTGTGCTCATATGGCAACTTGCCAAAAAATAAAAATAAATAAATAAAGGGGGTTGGGGTTTATTCATTCACTCATTTTATTAACATAGTGAAATAGAACAAAATGTGTTAGTGGTTTGTTTAAAGAAGGGAAACACGATTTTTCCACAAAGCTTTTCCCAAACGACTATTTTCTAAATGTATATAATTACTTTGTGAAGCAAACACAGCTTTACGGGAGCTCAAAGACAAACTTCTTGGATTATACAAATATAAAGTTAACATTCAGGATCCAAGTGTACAAACCACACTTTCCCTACATCCTCATACAACATGATCAAGCAAAATGTAATACAAAAATAAGGGAATAGATCAGAACAATGAAAACGAACAGTGCCTTCTGGTGACATGCCAAATTTGATTAAGATTTGCCTGGATTTCTAATAATATCTCTGTTTGCGCTCACCTTACATAATGAGGCACTTCTTTTCCATGTACCACATCCTGGTTGACTTCCACGGCTACGATATCTGAGTGTGGCACCTCAAACATGGGGTCCAGCAGCAGTTTCTCCTGTTACAAGACAAATACACAATGTAAACCATGCAAGGCCACCAAAGAGGATACATGAATATGATAAGACAATGTAAACATAAGCACTAACCATTATAGACCGAAGCCCTCGGGCCCCTGTCTTACGTTCCAGTGCCATCCTGGCAATCGCTCGCAGGGCGTCTGGGGTTACACTAAGGTCACACTACAAGAGATTTTAAAATGAGTACGATCAGGCCTTTTTTTTAAAAATATCAAATATCTAGAAACAAATATCCAGAAAAAATGGATTTCATTACTACCACACTGGCTCATCATTGAACTATCAATGATTCAGTGATTCATGAAATTAAATAATTCACTGAATGTTACTGTGTTTAAATAGTATAAAAATCGGCATAATTTAATCACCACTTTTGGATCAATGCATCTCAATGCATGAATAATCTGCTAGTAACACAATGAAATTCATGTTATGTAACTGTGAGAAAGTGAGGAATAGAAAGTGTGAGCGCATACACATCCTTGGAATTTTCTCAATTTCTGAGATTTTATGTTGGACAGACAACAATTTTGCAACAGTTCTTAAATGAAAATCAAGGTCGCATGTCCATGTTCCTCACCTTGTCCATACTGAAGAGGGCCTGGTACTGGGGTACAACGGCATTGCGAGGTTCAGTTAGGATGCGGACGAGTGTCTCCTCGTCCAGGCTGTGCAGTGGAACCACCACAGGCAGGCGGCCCACAAACTCGGGGATCATGCCGAACTCTATAAGGTCCCGTGCCTCTACAAGCCTGAGGAGCCGGTCTTTCTCCTCAATCTCAGCCACTGCATCCACCTCCCCTCCTGTGATGTTGGCAACATCAGCTGCCGCCGCTGCCCTTCTGCCCTTACCCAGATTAGATGGTGCACCAAAGCCCAGGTACTAAATACACAAACACCAATGACAGCGCTGGGTCAGTACCACAAACCTGATGTACTTCTTGCAACATTTTAGTTGTTTTAAAGCACTTCATTATATTTGTAGTGCACTTTGTAGCGAAAACAGGCTCATCTGAGATGCGGCCAGTATTCATGGCTAGCCCAGTGAGTGTAAATAATGAAATAATAAATAATGAAAACAAACCTTCTCGTTCTTCCTCCTGCTGATGATGCGATCCAGTCCATTAAAAGCACCAGATGCTACAAATAAGATGTTCGTGGTGTCCACTTGCACTGTCTCACCTCTCAGCTTCCGGGTGTTTTTCTCAGGAACGTTTACAATTGTGCCTTCCAAAAGTTTGAGTAAACCCTATCAAAACAAGTCAGATTAAACAGCTGCATTGAATGTCTATATTAAGTTGAATATGCACTAATTTATACCACAGAAAAACTAAAAGGCTAAAAATAGTGAAAATGCGTTAACTACAAAAGTGACGTAAGTGTTTGTGTAACAGGTAAAAACTGAGACCGAATTGCACTTTTAACCACTTTTTATTGCCCAAAGCTTGAGAAAGTCAAGACCTGTGTTACCTAAACACAGATTTATTCGGATGACTGACCTGCTGAACTCCTTCTCCACCCACATCTCTTAGTTGATGGATTCCAGGCACACTGCCAATTTTGTCCACTTCGTCCAAGAAAACAATACCTGAAAATCAAACAACTGAAGTCAGTACACCACCTGCATCTTTCCCAGGATCAGATAACCATTCAAAATAGACTGTGAGAAAAAAAACCACATACAATAATAATAAATATACATACACACAAACACACAAGACAGCGCAAAAGTCCCGAGCCACTCCTCATTTCTTTTTATTTTGTTTCAAATCCTCTTGTTGGGGTAAAAATACTATTTTATGCCTGTCAAAGGGCCTGAACATCTGGAATCATCCGCACCTGTTTCTTCTCTGGTTAGGCCTTAGATGGCTTTATGTTTGAATTCTTTATAGGTACGTCACTGTTTAGCTTAACAAACAAAAAAAACATTCCTCTTAAACTGAGCAGGTTCAGGGACTGGACTGAAAATGAGAGACTTTGAAAATCCTTCAGGAAGACTGGAGAATTGTCCATCAAGACTACATAAAAATACAAGAAAGTCTGGATCTTTGAAACCAAAACATGAATAAATGAGGGGTGCCTCAATAGTTTGCACAGCACTATGTACACACACATTATTATACTGATATATAATACAAATGATGCTGTCCCTTCTTACCCTGCTGAGCTTTCTCAACGACGTAGTTGGCATCCTGCAGAAGTTTAGCAATGACTGACTCAATGTCTTCTCCCACATAACCAGCCTGTGTGAGGGTAGTGCAGTCACAGATCGCAAAAGGAACATCCAGGCATTTGGCTAGAGTTTGAGCCAAGAGTGTTTTGCCTGCAACACAAATGCTGAAGACTCAGTTTCACAAGCATATTTGTCTCAGAACTGGCCTGTTCAAACTAAAACATACACAAACATACATACTACTTATTATTCTTAGTACAGCACAGTACAATCCATATAGTAAGGATGGGTGATATGAATGTTGTTAATTATGTCAGTTGCAGGCCTTAATAAAAATAGACTATTTGTCTCACTGTCAAGTGTATAATTATAAGTAGCTAGATGTGACACTGCTTTCTATTGTACTTGAAAGTCTGGGATATATGACCTCAAATTCAAAAACGTATACAATCACCCAAGTCAGAATTCCCTGCTGAAAGATCCATGAAGTCAAAACGATGGCACAGTGAACCGTAAATATTCTCTTTCCATCACTTCTTAGTTCTAACCAATTGTGATGAAAACATAAAAGCAGTGGTTTCAAGATGCTTATCACATAAACCTCATTGCACTTCCCTGAGGCATTTGTTTTTCCTGAGTAGAATCACTGGAACACATTTAAAACAGAGGTCAGGAGCACTCTAAACTCGCTCTACTCTTTTGCCCTTTCTTGTTCGCAAAAAATATTCTTGTATTTATTATCTCAATTTTAATTTATTGTATTTTGTAACATGTCTTAAGCAGTCTAATATTACAATTTTGCCATATCACCCGCCCTTGCTATAACAATGTGGCAACATTGCATTTATGTAATCACTGAATTAGTACTGCATGCACTAGTTTGAGATATTTTTGAGCCACATGCTGTGAAAACTAGAATCTCAGTCAGACCAGAGCCGGTGGGGCCCAGCAGCACAATGTTGCTCTTTTCCAGTTTGATGTCGGTGTGGTTAGAGTCGAGCACTTCTCCTCCTCTCCTCTCCTGTGAAGCCTGTTGGTTCACCTGCTGCTGCATGGAGGCTCCCAAAGCGTTACCATGGGGGCTGATCCCTGCAATCTGCAGCAGCTCTGGAATGCAAAGACATTACGCAAAACAGTTTTATATTGGCCCCTCATATATTTATTCTGGACTCTTATATTTATAAGCTAAATTCAAGTACAAAATAATGTTTTTTTTGGGTAAAGTATGGAGTGTGCCAATCCAAAACTGTATAGGTCTGATATGGGTCCAAATCAACGGATCAGATAGCAGATAAAAACGAAACATCTCGTAATGCCAAACTTAACTTTAAGCATTGTGTTACAGAGAGAGACACATAGATGGCATAGAGGACGAGTAACACAGATAAGACGCAAGGCTGTGTTCCAGACAGCTCCCTACATAGTGCACTTAAAATACAGGCTCCTGCACCCAAACAGCATATAATAAGTCTAATGAAGAGCCACTGGAGATTCATGTGTGCAGAACACCCTAATGGAGTAATTATACACAAGATGGGTGTAGAAACAATTTTTTTTAACTTACACAGTACCCCCTAGAGGAAGGAGCTATTTCAGATTTGAAGTGCATCCAGATAGATTAACATCTTAATTGTTTTAGAGAGGGGGAATAGATGGTATCGGATTGGTATTGGCATGGGCAATTACTCAAGGCTGCGGCACCACCCTCGGTATCGGACATGAACAAGTGGTATCTTGCTGCTCCTAGTTAATTATATACATTTATGGCATTTAGCAGACGCTTTTATCCAAAGCGACACCCATTCCCTAACTACAGGGGACCGTCTCCCTTGAGCAACTTGGGGTTAAGGGTCTCGCTCAGGAACGCAGTGGTGGTATGATGAAGGTAGGATTCAAACCTATGACCTCTTGGTCTAGAGGCAAGTATCCTACCCACTAGGCCACCATCACCATATTCGGGCCTCATGAGAAATCATAGTGGGGATCAATCTTTTGCTACCCAATTTAAAACAGGTGTTTATAAAGCATTTTATCAGCAGCATCAGTCATAATTATGTAACTTAAATCTTCATTTACACCAAGACTACACATGGGGTACTCTTGAAACACATTATTTGCCAGTGATGCAAATGGCATCAAATTACACATTGGCAAATAGCACGTTTTACTTCATTCTTTGTGGTCCTTGACTATTTTTGGTCCTCTGGCACATACAGGGGCTTTTATCAACAGGTTTACTGGCAAAAGGACAAAAGCTTTTGTCATTGGTGTCTTTCAAACGTACAGCCACAGGGACTGAATCTTGCATGGACAGCATGTCTGAACCAGCGAGGGGATCTAAAGGGATTTCCTGTGGCAAAAAGTACTGCAAACATGAAGTGAATGAAAGTGTCTGATGAGGGGAAAAAAGAGACAAATGTAAAAAACAGATTGAAAAGAATGATAGATTACACGAAAGCTACATGAGCAAGGATTTCCTGAAGCTGTCTACAACATCGCTGTAGGTGAAAAAAAAAAATCTTATTCTTGAAAATAATATGCCTCTTGTATAGAAAAGTGATCATAAGGACACTTTGTAACTTCCTGGAAATAATTTAGAAATGCATGTCCTTTTGCGCTGATGTTGCTAGAGGGTTGCATAACACCAAAGCCTGAGTAAAAGGGGGTTACTAGGACACTCACTTGTACCATATTTGGCTGGGAAACTGGAGCTGATGGGCCATGAGCCCATTAGTCTCACTCGTTTTCCCTTATGTAACTTTCCTGTCCCTCAGATCTCCTGTCTCCCACCCTATCCCCCATCCAACACTCTTCCACAAATAAACAATGGAAATTATATGAGACGAAGGACACACAAGCACACACGGACACAATCCTTTGGCATTTGTACAAAGAAAGTAATGAATCAAACCAAATGACCAAACTTAAAAATAAATGAGGGGATTCGCTTTTTTCCTGCAGGTTTGGATAAATTACAGAGAGTATAAGAGGAAAGTTATGGGCTTTAACAAACACTTACTTGTGAATCTGTACTCATCCTCCCGACGTCTTAGCTCTAGCTCTACAGAAAAAGTAGGAGATTTACAATGACATCACTCCTGTATGCACAACACATGTTACTCTGATATACAGTCAGGTCCATAAATTTTGGGACATCGACACAATTTTAATCTTTTTGGCTCTATACACCACCACAATGGATTTGAAATGAAACGAATAAAATGTGCTTTAACTGCAGACTTTCAGCTTTAATTTGAGGCTATTTACATACAAATCAGGTGAACGGTGTAGGAATTACAACAGCTTATATATATGCCTCCCACTTTTTAAATATCCTCAAATTAAAGCTGAAAGTCAGTTAAAGCACATCTTGTTCATTTCATTTCAAAGCCATTGAGGTGGTGTATAGAGCCAAAAAGATTAGAATTGTGTCAATGTCCCAAAATTTATGCAACTGACTATACTTACTTTTCTTTTGCAGTAAAGCTAAAAATGTATGAAATATTGTACAAATGCCAAATCGCAACATGCACTTTAGGTTCCTGAAGGGGAGAAATGAGTCAAAACTATGTCAGTAGATATGAAATGCAGCTGGGCTGGAGAGACAAGATATTACGAGGGCTGTTGCTCAAGTCTACAAACAATAAAGACAGACACGCCATTGGTTATTGGTTATATATTTACATACTAGGTGGCCATTTAATTTCCACTGCAGGAGCAAACAGAAATCCATCATTAAATGTTGTTTCACACCATCAGGTCAAGTTTCTTATGGCCAAGTGATGAGTCAGTTATTTTGTTAGTGAGACAGTGACATTCACTTACATAGACCGATGTTTATTCACAGATATTTGTATTTTCTAAATTATTTCAGGACATTTTGTCCCTGTGTTTGTGATTAAAGTGAAAAAATGTTTATACAATTATTTCTGATACTGTCCTCTGATATAAAATGGACAGAATAAGCTTTCAGGGTATAAAACCAGAGAGTGAAAAGGCAAATCAAGTCCAGAATCCATTACTCCATTCAATTAGAGTAATGGATTCTGGACGGGCAGCTGGCTTGATCCTGATGATGTTGCAAAAGGCAAATCATTGAACTGATGGAAAATTAGGGTCATGCTCAACAGGGCTTTCATCTTCAACACCATTGTCTAGAGCAGTGGCCCGCAACCTTTTTTGCACCACGGACAAGTTTCAAGTAAAACAATATTTTCACGAACCGGAATAGATACAACTAAAAACAAAGTGCGTTCAATTTGTACTAATTTTGCTAGCTTGTGGGCTAAATTTTAGATGTATCGTCTCACGTGACAGACTCTGAGAATCAGTAAAATATTTTTATTCAGTCTTTCTGTGCGGCCCGGTATCAAATGACTCACGGACCGATACTGGTATGCGGCCCGGTGGTTGGGGACCTCTGGTCTTGAGGACTATGGCAACATATGTCATTGATATATCATTTCGTTTGCCTAGATGTAATACTGGTACAGGAACACTAGAAGTATTCCAGTTCCAGTATTACAACAAACGTGGGGGCAGGGGGCTTTTTGCCCTTAACTCTCTACAAACCAGGGTAAAAAGAAACCAGCCAATCACAAAGCTTACAAACCTGGTCCTGGAAATGATCATAAGACGTACAGCTATGAAGCAATTTAATTTATTTACATCTTGCCAGGGTCAACAAATCTCCCAAGGGACCCTCCAGTATCTTTCAACCTACACTACCAGTCAAAAGTTTATGCATTACACAGTTTACCACTTATCCATTTATTTCATGGACAGTAGTTGACAGAGTTAAAATAAATTAAATTATGTCAATACAAGTTTCATTTACAAAAGGGAAGAATATGTAACAGTGCATGTTTGACATCCTATTTACTGGTTGTGTGGTGATGCAGAGTCAAATTCTAGACTGTAATTTAACTTTAAATGCACTTGTTCACTGTTTCATCCCATTGGCTTGATAGCTGACTAAATAAGCTCACTTGTCTGGTGATCCACATTATAATTATATTAGGTAGGTTCTTGGTCGGTCAGTAGTGATGAGGAAAAATAATGACATATTGTGGCTAATAAAGGGATTTAGATGGTGAACATAGTGTAAATGTATTTGTTAGCAAAGAATACTGAGTATTTTTAATAAATATTAAGTGGATAAACATAGAAAATCTCTAAACATAGAAAATGCTTTTGACTGGTAGTGTATGTATGTGTGTGTACTGCATCTGCATCAACTGTTGCAGGGTTTTTCCGTGTAGTTTAAAAAAAATAAAATAAAAAAAAAACACAAAACCAGCTGACGCAAAACACATTTCTAATAGAAATTAATGGAAAAATGTCCCAGGATTTGCTTACTCCGCCTTTCTTTCTTTCAAAATTAAAATTAGTTCAAAATTATTGTCTGCGCTAATAGTGCTAACATTAAAAACCACTGGCGAATTAGTTAACACCACAGGTAGTTCATACATCAGCATGTGTGTGACACGAACCTCGAGGTGTGATGGAGCCCTGCTTCTCCACCTCCACCTGCTGCTGTCTGGAAGTTGCTGGAAGGTTGTTGTAAATGCGTTTGTAGTGATTGTATACAGCCACCGAAAGCACCTTCTTCGCATGGGCCTGGCCCACAACATACTTGTCCAGATAGGTATAGATCTAATTTAGAAAAAGAATACACACCTTAAAACAGGTTTTCAGTCTTTTTCAATCATTCTAAATTAACCACTCACTAAATTGGAAGGAAGGAAATTTAAGTGAGGTACACAAAATGTACTGTCAGCTTCTCAAATTGAGAAATTAAAGACTTCTTTATGAAACTGTACCTTCTTGGGAGGGGGTGGGGGTTTCTGTTGGAAGGCCAGTTTCACTGCTTCAGCGGCTGATTCGGGGTCTTTATTCAGACTTTTCTTAGTGTCAGTTTCTGACAGCACCACAAAAAAATGATGGCATTTTTCACATTTGACGAATCTGGTTGAGGCTGACAGAGAGAGACAAAGCGTGATACGATTTAACAACTGAAAACTACTGTTCCGTATTTACTTTTTAAATCTTGTATCTCTAATAGTAACTTCTCAGGACACTCTTAAGATATATATGAATTTAAAAACATCACATTATTAAAAAAGGCAAAACTTTAAATACGTTTTCTCCTGTTGTCTTGAGAGTAACGTTATCCTGCAAGTGTATAATTACTTTTATAATAAAGTTTTTTTTATTCTGCAGGCACGAGCCTGCAGGCACATGTTTAAAATTGCAATCTTATCATGTGCAACATCATATGCAGTTTTCTTACTAAATCTAAGTGCTAAATCATTTCATTATGTGCAATTTTTTACTAAATCTGAGTGCTAAATCATTTCATTATGTGCATTATTTTTATTATTATGTGCAACAGTCTCACCATGTGAAATATTACTACTTAAGTCAATATTACTGATCTACTACTGATCTCTTTTACATACAATAACAGACTACTAACCAGTATTTTAGTTACTAGTAAATTGCTTAACAGTAAGTTCCTTCTCTATAGTATAATTGCCCAGGCATTTATGTAAATAGCATAGTATTTCATGCAGAGTTTTTATTGGATTTATTTAAACTATTTTATATTGTTCTTGTCTTTGTGTCTCTGTGTGTCTGTACAGTCACAACATAATCAATTTCCTCTGGGATCAGTAAAGATTTCTGATTTTTATTAATTGTTCATTGAAAAGAGCAAAGTGTAGATTTCTACAAAGATAACAGAATTACACAAGCTCTTATTTACAGCATAAAAACTGAACATTAGTATTATGTTTCGAGGTGAAAATGGCATGTAGATGTCAGCAAAGAAAGATGGAACTATGGTAGCATAACAGTGTCTGTCAAGCTAAATCTGTCCTAGAAATCTCAACCCAAGAGAAGAGAAGAACACCATAAAAGCAACCTTGGCTGGCGGGTTGAGGTTGAGAGTAATTACTGAATGAATATCACCACTGGACGGAGTAGCCAGCAGTTATGCAAGACGGTTTATTTTTAGTTTCAAAACAGTTTGTCCAGTGTATGGCCTGACACTCCACATGGACAAACTGTTCAGAAGGCCAAATGACACAAATGCATTGGGAAAAGCTTAAACAGCCTGTAGCAACACCTTTCAACATTTAACAAAAATTACTCAATATATAACCAAAGGGCACAAGTGTACAAACACAATATTCATTTCTGAGCATATTTTGGATATTGTATGTAATTAAAGAACATTTACTGCCAGATCATAACCAGGACGGCACAATTATATCCACCATTTTATTAGTCCTCTTACTCTTAACTGTGTTTAGCAATCTCAGGACTGGTGTTTTTTTCTGTTCCAAACATATCAAGCCTTAGGAAATCTCATTATATAACTCACTGTATAATGTGAAAGTATATCGTTATATATCAACAACTTTTCCCAAATTGCCCCCTCAAATCAGACAGCTCTTCTATTTAGTAAACCCTGCTACTTTATCGTAGGCTCACTGAACAGGCATTCAATCGCAAAGCTCAAACAGAAATACTATACTTACAGACAAATGTTTCCACATGTGTGCAGGGATCTCCGCATTTGGGGCAACGAAGCTGGTTGCCGCCTTTCCCTGAGGTGCCGGAGCTGGACCTCTTCCCACTTCCTTCACTTACAGACTTCTGAGGAAGGAAATGAAGCAAAACAACAGAGGTGCCATATTATTTCCCATTAAAGTAACTTGTAGTGAATTAAACAGAGAATGCAAGATGATGATAAACCACAAGAGATGTCTGGATAGAGCAAGACATAAAAATATCAAACAGTAAAACAAAAATTTTTACCTTTCCCCCATCTCCATCTTTCATCCCATCCTTAGATGCATAGTACACAGAGGTCTCTGAAAAGGGTCTGACAGGGATGTTACGACTCAGCGAGATGGGAATTTCATGAGATCCTGCTCGGCACAGAGAGAAGAGCTGCACTCTTGAGCCAGAGATCCCTGGGCAAATAAAAAAAGAGGGAAAAGCTGTCACTTTAGTGTAAGCATTCAGTTTGGCACCACAACGAATATAACACAAATATAAAAAAGGCATAATTTTTTTTTAACCTGCAATAGGGTTGCACAATATATTGTCTGTTAATTATCCAGGTGAGTTACTGAGTGGTCCGATTAATTGAGGTCTTCATGCAGTCCATCAGAATTCTAATTACACAGACCAACAGGTAACAATCATCAGAAATATGTTTATGTGGGTTTTGTAGTGTTTTTCATGCTGATTTCAAATCTGTGTTTAGTTTTTTCCTAGCATGTACAGTTTTTGTGATGAAGCTAGTTGTATATTGTGTGATAGTGGTATAATCATATATAATAATCATATACTAAGCGTTTTTGAAGGATCAGTGGTAGCTGACTGACACTGATCATTATATCTATGCCACAATGGGCACCTATCTGACTTCACACTGAAAATATTGGAACAGTTACTTGATTGGTGCCTGCAGTTTAATAAAAACCGCATGCAAGTCTATCGCAAATCTAATATTACTCAATTCAAAAAGTTGATGTCACTGAAAAAAAAAATGAAAGCAGATCTGAAATCAGCATGAAAAAATGCTTTAGTGGGTTTAGTGTATTGTGGTTTCTGATGATTACAAAAAAAAAATTGTTGACCTGTGTAATAACACTAGTGTGACATAATTATAGACATTATTGTAACAAAATAAACTGTAACACTGTAACATTGGTGTGTGTAAAGATTTAGTGTACTGTACCAGTAGAGTAGTCAGTAGTGCAAAATGGCTTATGAAACTGACTTAGTGTTAATGCAATAAGATTAAAAGTAGATGCAGTAAAACAGTAGCAGATGAATTCACAGATGAAAAAAAAGAATAACTTCTAGCTTCTCTGGGCCACTGAAGAGGTACCAGGATTTTGTCTTGAATGGTGTAAAGTCCATTGATTGTCCACCAAATAGACATCCTCATAATGGCTTTATAATGTCTTTTGACCTTACCTGTGTCACGGTTCAGGTCGGCGCCCGCTGGAGGGCGCCAGCGGACTCTGCACCAAACCTCCAGGTGCAACCTCATCTACCCGGCATTAGTCTAAGTAGGTCCGGCCGGCTAGATATTTTCCCCCTATTAGAGACCCCCGTTCATTGGCCCATGACGCTCCCTCCAGTA
>JBBJLS010000039.1:3216518-3232023 GCA_037577275.1 Bryconaethiops microstoma | reverse complement strand
TCTTCCTGCTTAAATACCCATCGCGTGACGTCACTTCCGGTCCCGATTGACGTCACGTGTCCTGGTGCGTGTGACAACAGCCTATTTATATACTCTACACACTACACTATAACCCATTTATATACTCTACACACTAAAGTACAGCCCATTTATATACTCTACACACTACACTACAGCCCATTTATATATTCTACACACTACACTACAGCCCATTTATATATTCTACACACTACACTACAGCCCATTTATATACTCTACACATTACACTACAGCCCATTATACTGCACACTACTCTATAGTTCTTTTTATACAATACACACTACACTATAATCCAGAGGTGGGCAACTCCGGTCCAGCACAGTTTGATGGTTTTCCTCCTCAAACAGATTCACTAAACATGACAATTAACCAGGCGTTTCTGAGCAGGGAAATCACCAAATCGTGCTGGAACACAGCCCTCCAGGACCGGAGTTGCCCACACCTGCTATAATCCATCTAAATCCCATACACACTACAATATAGCCCATTTATATACACTACACAGTACACTATGGCCCAATTATACACATTACAATATAGTCTAATACATACAGTACACACTACACTATACCCCATTCATATACTCTACACATTACACTATAGCCTGTTTATATACACTACACACTTCACTATAGAACATTTATATACTCGACAGACTACACTGTAGCCCATTTATCAAAGTCTACACACTACACTATAGCCCATCTATATACATTACACACTACACTATAACCGATTTCTATTCTCTACATACTTTTATAGCTCACACTAAGTTATACTGTGTAATATAGGTTTTAATTAAGAGCTGAATGCGGTTTGAACAAGTTGAGAGAGGTTTTGGTCATGTATTTCTACGAAAACAGTTTGGGTGACTATAGACTTCTGGTGTTTGCAATGTTAGCCTCGTAGCTCCAGTTCTAAAATAAAGAAGCAGAATTTGGACATCAAACAAGTCTTGGCTGATCTGCGGACAGTGGAAAATTGTGAATGATACAAGCTGACTTATTCTTTCAGAAATGAGGAACAGCCGTACATGTTCATTGTTAATTTAACGATGATAAAAAACAATCTGAAGAGTGCATGAGTAGAATAATATCTAGCTTCATTAAAGAGCAATCCAAATGTTTTTTTTAACATAAATATCGTTGTGGTTATCGCGCAACTTAGGCCCTAATTAAGGCTAATTATGGCTGATTCATTCAGGCATGATTGCCTTGCATGAGTCATTTGTTTTTAAGTAAAAATCTCCATACACTGAAATAATAGGTCTACATAATGTTACTTAACAGGGTTGACAAATGGTTTTTTGAAAGCTTAAGAGAAAGTTTGTAAACCAAATGTAAAGCTTACTTCAGTTGCCTTTAATGCCTATTTATTCGCCCCATTGCCCAAGATAAGTGATGTGCACTCAGAGCCTTTGTTAAAAGCAGAGGCAATATTTCACTCCTAACAAACCGATTGACCCAACAGCCGAATAAGCTTAAGTCTGGCACGCCTGAGCGGCTCAGTCAGAAAATGTTGCACATGCAGTCTGAACAGCAGCTCAGCGACACTTCTTCATGCCCTATGTAATCCAGATTATGGAGCCATTAAACATAAACTTTATTTCTATTTTCAGAGCAGCTAATCATCAGAGAGGGTGCTGAGGCGTGAATAATTCCTGCTCAATAAAGCCTGTCCATAAAGTCTGTCTCTTTCTTCACATCTGAACGTCAGGCAGGTCGCATGCCTAACAATGTATCAGCTGTTACTGCTTCTTCCCGCAGTGCTGTAAGTGTTTCTGAAGTTATTGTAACGGGATCTTGCTCTCAAATAATTCAGGGCCGTTTCTGTTAGTTTGTTCTTAATGAAATGTGGACATAGTGTAAATACTGACTGACATGTTCTAAAATGACCAAGGTCTCGTCCCAGTAACAACATACATACAGTACTGTGCAATAACCAAAAAACGCCCTTTAATTGATCATTTATACACTCAACACACCACACGTTTATACAAGCTACACACCATGCTTTAGCCCATTTATTTACTCTCCTCACTACACTAAAAACTATAAATATACACAACACACCACACGTTTATACAAGCTACAAACCATGCTTTAGCCCATTTATTTACTCTCCTCACTACACTAAAAACTATAAATATACACAACACACCACACTTTAGCCCATTTATACACATTACACACTACGCTATTTACACTATGTCCAAATTTCATTAAGAATGGACCAACAGAAAAGTCCAGAATTATTAGAGGGCAAGATCTCATTACAGAAACACTTACAGCACTGCGGGAAGAAGCAGTACATTGTGAAGTATTTGAACTGCCTGATGTTCAAGGGTCCTTTCATTTATCTAATACACAAAACAACCGTAAAAAGTAGACGTCTACTCACTATGCTCAATAAACCCAAATACACATTTATATTCCTCAGCCCCTAAAACCTCCATGTCTCAGCTGTTCAGTTTTGGGGGGGTTCTAGGGCAGATTTTCTTCTGTTCATGTTTCCTTTTCTCAGTAATGGGTTCTTGAACAGCTACAGATCTTTTCAGACCCTCAGTATTGAGGGATCTTCTCACAGCTGAAGTGTAGACAGCAACACCTGCGGTTATTTTCACATCTGAAGTGAGAGTGGAGCTCATTTTTCTCCTCAAAGATGTTCCTGTAGCCCCAGGACTAAATTACCAACAAAAAATCTGAACTCCAAACATCTCCAAGGATATCTGGGGTCTGTGGAAAATTGTGTACATTTGATTTTGTGTCAAACTATTCTTTTAAACTGGTCCTAAAGCAATCGATCAGTCTATACTTGATTGTAGCATTTTGTCTATTATTGCTACAAGCATAACTTGTGGAGACTATGCTGAAACTTTCACTTTAAAGGAGAACTTCAGCATTCTTTTGTCAAATTGCTGTGTAGCAGTCGATTAGCAAAGACAGTAATTTCAGTGTTTCCTTGGCCGTCAAAAAGGACAGAAAACCCTGTAGGCTTCAAACAGGCTTATAATAGAAGCCAAAGGGCAGCTGCTTTAGCATCTGTAATACAGATGTGAGGGAATGCCAGAGTTTGTCTTTAAATGGCCATGACCAGACCCAGGTTTTCTTTACTCACTCCTATTACTTCAGAATAAACCTCATGTTTGCTTTGTTTCTCCTGCAATGACTGAACTTTTGGATACAAATGGCTTGATAACTGATGACGTTAAGCCATTTCACTGCTCTCCCTGAAGACACACTTTTCTGTTGGACTCAAAGCAGTGGCCTTTTTTAATGATTGGGTTGTGATCCAGAGCCTATTTGGAGAAGTGCGAACAGAACTCCTGGCCATATTCTCCAACACCCCGTGGAGGACACAGATGGCAAGGCTCGACCAGGAGAACGAAAATTATATCAGCGCTTGCAAACAAAAATAACAAAAATCCATCACTCCTGTGGCATGTTCACTGATAATAAATCAAGCACAGCTTAAAGTTAGTGAAGGTAACCTCCCACTATAATTGACCCCCTTAATATACCCTTAAACTTAAGCTTCTGATTCACTTTATAGTCTTAAGACTTTCATAATAACTATGAATTATTAACTAACTGCAACTGAAGTTTATAACAATTATTTTGACTTATTTCAATACTGTGCAAAACTTTAAGGCTCTTGTGCAAACTGCCATTTATCTGAGCAGTTGGGACTTTCTGCCATTACATACATAAGTTAACATTAGAATAAATGCAAATAAGAAAGTAGTAAAAATAATATCACAATTTGTTTGGTTTGTAAAAAGTACTTGAGTTTTGTGAGCTGGTTACAAAAACACAGGTTTCTCCTTCCAACCTCTGCATGCATTTGTGAAACTCCATCAGCAGCTCCTGATTTAATCTAATAAAGTATTGATTGAGCTGAACCAGGTATTTGAGGTATTTGATGGGAACTGCAATGAAATACCAGACTTCCATCATGAGCAAACAAATGGGCATACATAAAATCACTATTTACTGTATAAATATTATTTGTATACATTCTGATATTAGCTTTCAAATCATGTACTGCTCAGCTAATCAAGTTTTTAATGGAATTTTGTGTCTATAATTGTCTTGTACTGTACATGGGGTTACATACTCATTTTTAACGTGATAAACTTAGAAGCATGACAGAAGGTCTCTGAGACCATCCTTTAATATTTAAATACCAAAGCAGCTGTTAATTTATTTTTCAGCAACTGGGCAACCACCTAAACAGTTCCAACTTACATAAGCAGCACTTCAAGCTTTCATCTTTGAGCAGATCTGGAAAAACCACAGGTGTTCCTGCCCATTCTCCTGAGAAAATGATTCAACACTGTGGGTCTGAAAGGACATTTAGCTCTTCAGGAAGCCGTTACTGAAAAAAAAGGAGACAAAAAAGAAGAATCCCCAAAACGATATCTGAGATGTGGAAGAAGGTTTTGCGGAGTGTGATGGTGAGGAGCAGAACTTTAAAGCTTAAAACACAGAATGCGAACGGCCCCTGAAAATAATTAAAAGCTATAATTAAAGGCAAATTATATTATGATTTTATGATATGCCAGTATTATACACAGTACAGTGCAAAAACCTTGAGCCACCTCTTACTTTGCTTCCAAAGAGCCAAATGTTCTTGTATTTTTAATGTAGTCTTAAGAAAGAGTTATTCAGGCTTCCTGAAGGACTTTCAAAGCCTCTCATTTTCAGTCCAGTCCCTGAACTTCACCAGTTTCAGAGGAATGTTTTTAGTAATCTATGTATGAATCATTCCATCATAACAGAGCACATCTAACTGAAGTTCTGATCCAGTGAAGAAACAGGTGCAGATGATTCCAGATGATCAGGCTGTGATCAGTATACTGGCGGTGCTGAATGCTGAGTGGTTGGAACTCCTTTATCAGGGTACCCTTTGCAGCCTGTCACAGTAAAACATTTGTTCCCCTTTCTTTCATTTAACCTACTCAGTATTGCATAAGATTAGATTTTACACCAACAAGGTGATTCAAAGCAAATTGTAAAGAATTGAGTGTTGGCTGAAGACGCTTGCACAGTACTGTAATAAAAACCCATTTGAGATAAGTGGTAGATTGTATACATGCATAGTTATGTCAAACCTCATTCAGCTATACATATATATATATACACACACACACACATACACACACACACACACACACACACACATATATATATATATATATATACTGCAGGACTTTCAAAGCCTCTCATTTTCAGTCCAGTGCCTGAACCTGACCAGTTTCAGTTGTATATATATATGGACATAGTTTTCAGCATAATGCATAAGCATGATGATCATAACAATTATTTGGTCGTAGTTATTTTAGCTGTAATGATTATTACTGGGACACCTTTGAAAAATGTAGTCCTTTATTTTTGACTTCATTATTTGGGCTCCAGATTTGGGTTTTACCATTCCACAGATCCACTTGCAATCCCTCTGACAGTAAATGAGGGTGTAGATCATCACACTTGGGTTTAGAGGACTGTATATTGTTGATTCTGTCTCATCAGGCAAGGGGTTTGGAGAGGCTTGTGTGTAATGAAGGGCATTCTCAGTGTGATTGTGGTGATTGAAAGCAAGTATATGTCCACTTTCTCAATGTCTGTCCCATCACAGCTCAAAGGTGTGAGTAATTTCTTCACAGATGCTCAGCCGATATTATAAACAATCAGTGAAAATGAGATACAGTAGTTTATTTTATCATATTCATTGCAAATGACTAACAGAAATGAGAAATCCACCTGCGCTCTGCTTAATGCCTGCAGTTTTATTGTGTTGTTTCATGTGATGAGGAGCACTGTGGAAATACAGACAGCAACAACACAATAAAATCGCAAGCATTAGGCACACTTATCTGCGTTGCAGGGTTGCATGTATTTTAATTCTCAAATACATTTATATGTATATATGTGTGTGTGGTTTGAATGTGAGTGTGTTTGTGTTTGTGTGTCTGTTATTAAGGGCTTGCACATTCAAATGAATAGGAGCCGGAGGCAGTCCCTTATTGTTCTTCACCTTAGTTTCTTTATTAAGGGCCTGCCCTGGTTCATACATACATACATACATACATACATACGGATGGATGGATGGATAGAATACCGGATAAACTTATGAGCTACATAAATTAACTGTATTATTACATGGACATTTATGTGACTTATCAGTTGTCTGTAGCTAAACATGTTTTTAAATAGCATAACCTGCCCTGCCAAATTACCTGTAATTAAAAAGTTCACTTTGGTCTCCAACAACAACACCAGGTAGCAGCAGTTAATTCAAACCAACTGGTCTCAATTTCATCTGTTTACAACTGAATCCCCGACTCACTCAGACAGCTTTTATCAGACCAGTCAAACAAACAGCTTCAAATTTGCATGGAGTCGTTTTCTGATGAGCTGATTTATTAAGTTGTATCCACGCACGTAAGATTGGCTTGTTCTTCAGACCATATGGTCCATGCTCGCACGCAGAGCCCCTGGGGTAAGGGCTGCCAGCCAATCGCGAGGGTTTGTGGGCGGCGCTGGCCAATCGCAGCGCAGTGGGGGCGGAGCTCTCCTGAATACGGGTGGGAAAAGAGAATAGAGGTGGGCTCAGCGCAGTGACATTTCAGAGTCAAAGTTGATGTTCATTTCAATTCATGGGCAGTTTGAGAAACTAGAGGATCACAGAAAGGGAGCAGACGCTCGACTAGGAGACGATCCGAGGCTCCGGCGTGCCTTTATTCTGGTGGGGATGCGTTTCGTGGCGGTGGCTCGGCGAGGACGACTGATGCTCTGAGCAGATTTGGGATTTTTTACGTTTTTTCCTCTCTCATCGTCACAAAGTTGACGGCACCGGGTTCTTTACGAAAAAAATAAATAAATATGCGTTTTTCCGTCTTATTAGTGATGGCAACTTTCTCTTTGTGTAAAACGGTGCCGTCCCGTGGCGTTTTTACGAACCACTGGGCTGTCCGGATCGTGGGGGGACCAGAGGAGGCTGAGAAACTTGCCTCTAAATATGGCTTTACAAATTTGGGTCAGGTATGTTCATTATAAATGTTCTTTTTCTCTTTTCTGTTTTTGGGTTAGTTATCACATAGAAATGTGATCCTTACCTCCAATCTGTGCTGTTTTATTCCTGATTTTCTTTTACCTTTGTTTTATACCATAATAAAATAGCCTACCATGTCATGTTGAGCAATCCCCTACTACTGTAACAGATGTAAGTGAACACTATATGTGTTCATGCCACACTGTTAATTCATTACTAGGGAGGTTTGCAGCTCTGGATCTGATCTTACTGCCCTGCTCCAGTCTGCCTAGAAAGCTCCTCCAGTCCTCAGCTGGTTGCACCAACTTTTTATCTTTCAGGTTATTTTTGGTGCTGATGCATCTTATTTCCCCAATGTCAGTTAAAGCATGTAAATTCAAAGCACAATTCCAATAAGGGATATGTGCTTCAAAGCATGCTTGGTGACTTCATAGAAGTTCTTCACACCTGAATAAGTGTTTGCGGAAGGATCAGATCAGTGCTGAGTTCACGTGGCTAGAGGCTGCAAATGGCCCAGCGGTTTAAATGCTGCTCCTCTAAAGCCTGTGACCTCCTGGAAACTCTGAGGTGCTTCTACTTGGCGAAACCCTACAGGATTTACGGCAGATGAGCCTCTTTGGTGGCTCAGCGCGGCGGCAAGGATGTAGAGGAGCTCTTCTCAGGGGCACAGACTTATGCACAGACCTGTTGTGACCCTTCTTTCCCATCAAAAATCAGCATCACAGGCACAGAGTACAGAGTGGAGGCACAGATGCTCCAAGAACTCTTTTTTTCTTTAGTATAGCATTCCTAACCTTAAAGCCCCCCTGACTGTACTGTCAAAGCATTTCAATTAACCGTCAAAGCATTTTTCCCTCCAGCTTGCTGACTATTGCTTATTTCTTCCAGAACTATATGAGAGGGGAACTGCTTATCTATAAGAAAGAAAGATGGGAAAAAAGACAAAGAAAATGTGCTTCAGAGCCACCTTGCCAGATGCACACATGTGCTTACATTCCCGCCTACATTTTTGGGAACAAAGACTGACCCGCTGTATTTAACTTCAAATGCTTTCATTTGGAGAAGAACATCATTTTTCAGTCCAAATACAATACATGGTACATGACTTGAACTAAAAAGACGAAAAGGTGGCCTGTTCTTAGTCTTGGTTATTTTTCTGGACAAGCTGGCAATAAAGCATGATGCTGAATATTTTTGTTGTTATAAATCCATGTAAAGCTTCTTTGTTCATTAGAAATTTGAAGTGCCTCAACCCTTAGAACTCAGAGTGTATTAGTAAAATCTGATTTCAACAAATAAAAGCAGTGTAAAAAATCTAAAACAGGTGCCTATTGTTGTACATGCTCTTTGGTTCGGCGCGCCGTCTCTCGGCCGCTCTCCAGACCCCCTCCCTCTGTGGGTTGAAAGTTCTCCCACGTTCAAAGCTCTCGTGTTTTTTTCCTATTGTTCCTAAGACCTAAAATAAAAGATTTTTAGGCAATTTGTGCATTTGCGTGTGACATCATTTTGAAAACCTCAGTATTGGTTATTATTATTACAGGTTTTTAAAATTACAATAACTTTGGTTCTACGTGATATAAACACTGAACAAAACTCAGCATCAAAACAAACCAAGGGAACTTTGATATAAGAAGTTTTGCTGTATGATGACAATTTATTTGTTGCACCTTAGGCACGAACCTGTACCGCTCATGTTCTAACGGTTAAACTCCCAAGAGCAAATAAGGGCAGACAGCTTGTGCTCACTGGACTTCGGTGGCCGTCGCACCACCCACTGACTGCCATATGTTCACTTATGTATTATTTCCATTTCTGCACTGTTCGAATGGCCATTTTTAACCGGTTTCTTGTCATTTACTGCTTTTACTTACCAAGCATTTTTGTAAGGTTCCTTGTTTTCTCTTGGGTCACTTCAGCAGTAAGTTTCTGGATTTTTTTTTTCCCACAGTGTGATTGCTTTTTTCTTTTGCTCTTTCAGATCGGTGGCCTGGAGGACCATTACCATTTCCATCACAGCCGAGTGGTGCGGAGGTCCACCTTTGCCACCACGGGCACCCACAGCTTCATCCACATGGACCCCAAGGTGAGTTTTTCCATCCCCTGGGTGACAGCAAAAGCTCCGCAGCAGAAATCCAGCCATGCCAAATGCCATGCCTCAAAAAAGTTTTAACCACTGTGTCCCCGGAGCTGTTAATATGATGGCCGTTTGTCCTCAACTTCATTTGACAGTGCAGCCAGGCATTCAGAGTCAAGCTGTTTCCCCGGGCCTGGAATCCAGCCTTCTCTTGCTAAGATTATCTCCTCACGACAGCCGGGATCTCAGGAGTAATAAAACCTGTGGCGCAGGTATATTGGTGGCCGGCTTTTGCGAAGGCTCTCTGATCATATCACGCCTCGTGCCATGTGTACAAATCGAGTGGAGTGGCAAATACTCAATAACCCATTTCATCAGTGTCAGACCGCAGGCAAAAGCACACGTGGCTTCTGTGCTGGACGCTTCCTGCTACAAAAAGCTGTCAGCATGGAAAAAAAAAACACACCGTTATTGTTCCATTGTCCTCACAAGTGGTTTTAACTGACAGATCCGACAAAACAGTGTGTCTAGATTGCATATAAATAGACCCTGTACCTGTGCTGTTTATTACTGTGGGACTCCAGAAGCCTTATGTTTTAATAGGACAGGTAATTTTAGCTGCCGTGTATTGTGGATCTCTTGTGAAAGATCAGCCGAATTTGTGAGCATCTTAATCTTGCTTTCTTAAGATCATTTCAACTCATCTCAAAGTCCGGTAGCATTATTGCTTCAATGAAGGTGAAACGAGTATTAGTAAATAATAGCCTAATAATGATTCTACGAATTAAATCACCCACAAATTCCAGCAGCTTTATTACTGCATTTGTGGGTGATTTTTTTAATTAGTAGAATCACTATTAGGCTATTATTTACTGCTACTTCATTGCATTCAGGTGATTTTAAGAAACTGTTCAATTTTTTAAAGTAAAAAAACATATTTTTATCCAGATTTGTTATTTTGTTATGATGCAGTCCAAAAGCTAGTGTGATATGTGGACAGATGTAGATGTATTTCTTGCGTGCTGTAACACCTTTATGAACAAACACCTTAACACTCTGTGTGATAACTTATGTGTTTGGTAAGATTTGACAGATTTCTCAGTCGCAAACTTCTGAACCCCAAGTTTATCTGCTTTATTGGAAACAGTGAGTCTGGAAACTCAGAACAGACAGTGCAGTGAAAGTGTGTAAATGTGGTTAAAGGCTGCAGTCTGGTTCTTTCGGTGGAAGATGTAGTCCTTTCCAGGTTCTTTCCTGAAGTGTTTAGTCTGTTGTACAGTCTAGTAATGTTTGACTGGTTTTTTTGCAGGTCGACTGGATCCAGCAGCAGGTAGTAAAGTCTCGAGTGAAACGCTACACCCAGACCGATTCCAACTTCATCTACTTCAATGATCCCAAGTGGTCAAACATGTGGTATATTGTAAGTATTTGACTTCCAGTGGTTCTCAGTAGCTGTTTGGTGATCCCATGCTTTCAACATTGTTAAAAAAATTATTTGGTTCTGAAAACACATTAACCCTTAGAACACGAGCAGTATGGATCCGTGCCAGAAGTGCAAAAGGTGTCATGCTCGAGGGGTCAGACATCATGCTGAGCCTTATTTGGTGTTACTATGTCATGTAGAACCAAGGTTATTGTAATTTAAAAAACATGTAATAATAATAAACACTACAGGGTTTTAAAAATAGCATCACACACAAATGCCCATAAAGAACAAAAATGCCCAAATTTCTTTTTATTTGACATCTTTTTCGAAACAAATGGAAAAAAAACACAAGATCTTTGAATCTACGAGAACTTAAAAGATAGTCTCTGCTCACAAGTGGGAGGGAAAAACCCACAGAGAGCGGAGGATCCGGTGAGTTCGGCGCACTGAGTGAAACTGCAGCAAACACAGGTTTTAGATTGTTTTAGACTCTTTTTATTTGAGTTCTAAGGGTTAAAGTCATGTCAGGGCCTCTAGGACAGTTGGCCGAACCTGCTGGTGATCCAGACTTTTATTACACACTCAATCAGTTCACTTTGTAGTCCATATAATTACTGAATAATAAGTCGTAGGATGCAATATGCCTGGAATTTTAAAGAAGTAGATCAGCGATTTTTCCAATCCAGTTGTGATGCTAATACAGAAAACAAGTCAGTAGATTCCCAAATTAGCCAACTAATTACATCACCAAAATTTCTCTCAACCTGCTCAAACCACATTTAGATCTTGTTGATGTTGTTTAGAATTCTGATTGACACCACTATTTAGTAAATACCAGCTGTAGTGTTTTCTGAAATGGCAGTCTTTAGTTTCATTCATTATTATAGTTCAAAGTAAGTCATACCTTTGTCCTAAAACACATGGACTAGTCTGCAAGATCTTAATAAAGATCTGGATGTGGTCTGAGCAGGAGATTTGGTGAATTTGGGCAGTTTGGGTGACTATTGTGTTCTAGTGTTTGTGTTCTTTGTATACTGTTACATGTTGAGCCTGCCATGCCTTTTATTCATTCATTCATTCATTCATTCATTCATTCATTCATTCATTCATTTATTCAATCATTTATTTATTTCTGGGCCCAAATAACCAGTTTTCTGGAATTTTTATTTTAAAGAAAAAAAACAAAAACAAAACAGCACATTTACAAATATCCCCTAATTCATCTGGCAGTAGTTCAGTACTTCCTATGCATTCTGATGTTCTAAGGAGTGTTTAAGTCTCCTACTGCCTTTTGAATAGGCTACAATTTAGGATGGCCAATCAGAAAAGAGATCATTTACATATCTTAGTCTTAAAGGCTCAGTAACAAAAACAGCACGTTTAATTCTGAAGGATGATGTTGGAAGATGCTTGTTTATGAATGCATTATGAAATATTATGAATTGCAATTTTGATACACAAACCCACATAAACCTCAAGGAAATTGTGAAGTATGTGCCCGTAAAAACACTTCAGCCAATCTTTAAGATAAAATAGTTAGATTTTTGTTGGATTACGTGAAGACCTTGACTAATCAAAAAATTCATTATTCATGATAATCCATAATTCATTCTTACATTGTTTTATGTTTATCTCTTTGCAATAAACAGACTGTTTTGTCCCTGTGCCTTTAAGACTGATATATGTAAATTGTTCTTTTCTAATTGGCTGCCCCGTACTGCACCAGTAACTCACCTGGAGTGATTGAAAAACCCTGTGATTGGTCAGAGGCTCATTTGCAAATTGCAACCTTCTGCAATGTCAGTATTGCAGCACTGCAGTATCACCAAAGTGATTCATGGATCATATATTTTGCAGCCCTAATACAAAGGGACTGATTTGTCGTAAGTCATAATGTTTCCATATATAGGGGAACTACACAATTCACCCGTAAATAGATTGAACGACCAAAGCTTTTTTGAACAATCCCTAAGCTTTAATGAAACACAAAAACCTCCACTGTTTTTGTCTCCTGTGTCCTATATGACATCAGGTTATTGGAACCATGTTCATTTTCCATTTGTGTAGCTCAGCCGAACTCTCTCTTTGTTACTCAGACAAAAACCCAAACAATGTTGTCTCTTCCTGCAGCCGTCACAATTTTTTCCCCAGAAATGTCATTCCGCGGTGTCATTTTAGACCACGAGAAGATGACCAGATTACGTGGAGAGCCTCTGTCTCGCTATTCTTCAGTAAACTTTTCTCTGTTGTCGTTTTCTTTGTCACGAGATGAAATGTGGCTGAGCTCAACGTGGCCAAAATCACTAATCTGCCGGCAGGCTTGGCCCAGAGCAAGGCAAATACATCAACTTACAGCTGCTCCTCGTACTGCACATACATCAACCCCTGACACACACGCTCCCCTCAACACTGAAGAACACTGCTTTTCTACGGAATGGGTTTATTTTTCTCATACGGTGCCGCCTCTAGGGAACGAACCCACTATCAGACTGATGTGCATCCTCTGATATGGGATTTTATATAATACAGCATAATACAATAATACAATACAGTACTGGCTTTTTGACTACAGATGAATTTGAATGTTTACAGAGATTTTTGTTCCCAGGGACACTTCTCTTTTCTTAAGTCAAGTCAAGTTTATTTATATAGCCCATTATCATACTCACAGTTCATTCAATGTGTTTTACAGGAATAGAATAAAAATATTAAGCCTACAAATAGTGGGAAGTAAAAATTAAAAGAATAAAAGAAATAAAAGAAGACAGGGAAAATCAATAAAAGAAGATTAAAATTGCTATGGAGTTCTACCATCTTGTAAACGGTTTCGAAGCTTCAGCTCTGGTTCTTCAAGACTGCTGCAGGCCATCAGAACTGTGAATGCACATAAATATCTAGTCTCTGTCTAACCAAGTACATGCCAGTGTACCACATCACTTTATACTTTACATGTGCTTCATATTACACTCTGGACTTTCAAAAGCACCTTTTGTTTGCTGCCACAATAGGCACACTTTTAATTTTTACTCACTCATTGTGGTTCAGCACTGCTAACTGGCTCCAGTGTAATAATCATACTTGTGGTGCAATTTTAGTGACTTACAGTATACTGTTACATTGTTGTATTGTGTATTTATTGTATTGTTTCTGTCGTAACTTGCACTTTGTTTTTAATGTTGCACTATGTTTGTGTTCACTGCTACTAATGACAATAAAGTAACCTTGAGTCTTGAACCTTGGTTGTCAGATTACCAGCATTATAGGTTATACAATAATTCCAGTCAATAGGTTCATGTGTTATGCCCAGTTTACATTGTATGATTTAGAGCTGTTACCTGATGAAAGATGACAATTGTGAAACAATTGTGCCCGATTTCTTACTCATGGATTCTGAACGGTGGTCTTTCATTGTACTGTGAGAAAGATTCAAATATGATTTCCAGAGCGCAAGTCTTCTTGTTCTGTTAGCCTAGCACAGCGCAGACTGACAACATTTTGTTCTCCTATACTAACTTGCAGGATAGCTTACAGTTCAATAGCTGTCATCATCATACACTGACACACCTTCATACACACCATCATACATCTACACACCATCACACACACCATCATACATCTACACACCATCACACACACCATCATACATCTACACACCATGACACACACCATCATACATCTACACACCTTCACACACACCATCATACATCTACACACCTTCACACAGTGCATCCTTGGGCATGTTTATACCTGGTTTTCATGCTCTCAAGTGAAATGCAAAAATGAATTGATCACTTACAATGCATGTTTGATTCAAGAGCGTATTTAAACTGATACAGTTGATCATATAACTGGATTCATCAGTGTTTTTGTTCTCCGTATACAGTCATTAAATGTATAGATATGGAGTAAGCTTTCCCTCTCTGCTGCTATTTAAAGTGTCCTTCAGCTCTCTGGACAGAGCAGCAGACCCTCGAAAGACCTCCGCATGGCAGGAGATCAGCACCCTGGGCAGTGCCATCTGTCGCCATGATGACGAAGGAGAGCCCTAAAGAGGGAGGAGTGGGTGTGCAGTGCCCATTGCCCTTAAACAGCAAAGATGAGGTGTGTGTGTGTGTGTGTGTGTATGTGTTGGGGTTGGGAATCTAATGAAATCCATCAACCACAGTATATGGTATCAGTCGCATCAAAAATCTTGATAAAAGAAAATGACCTGGATGGGGAAGTCTTTGCTATTAAATCAATACAAATTTCCATCCCAATGTAACAGGACAATCCATCTTAAGATCAGTAAATCAGGGGTGGCTCATGTATAGTTAGTCACTGAGAATATATTAATCTTAATGAAACTGCTCTAAAGTGACTGCCATGTTTACTCGATGAGTTATAACCTTGCTTTTTACTTTTGCGAGAATAAAACAAGCTAAATAGGGAGAAAAAAATTGGTCTTGATTGAGTCTCTTCTCTTTTTTAGTATTTCTTCCAATTTCCTCTCTAATTTAGTCCAATTTCTCACACTAGCTAGGACTACCCCCATTTCACAATACAGGTATAAGTGGGTATAGGCTGGGATGTGCTTTATAAGACCCATGTGAAGCCTACCAGTGCCTCTCTTCAAACGTCCACTAAAACATCACTGAAACACCAACCACCAAATCTGTTTCATCGTCTAACACTATCTAGTGATGAGGGAGAGGGAGAGCCATCCTACCCATTCAATGAAAAGTCAATTGACAAGTTAAATCATGAAGCATTCCTTATTTTTAACCTCCCTGACTGGCTTTCTGTTTAACATACTGTTCTGAGGGAATCGGAGTCACTGGTTCTATCCCCACCCTTGGTGACTAACCAGTCCTCTGGCTCATCTCTTATATAACTTTTCCTATCTATCTATATAAAAAAAAAAATTATATATA